>PVKS010017061.1:0-42799 GCA_004027875.1 Aplodontia rufa | reverse complement strand
AAAAAAAAAAAAAAAAAAAGAAACTTCTTGGCCTTTTAACTATGACCTGAAATGAGAGGGAATAATGTGGTAAAAAAGAGACTTTTATACTTATCTTTGTCCCTTAACTATGATTCTACCCTCTACTCTTTGGTTGTTAACCATTCTTTTTGATCTTTTCAAGATTGAAACAAGAAGAAGATGGAGGATAAGGAACTGGAGCTATCTTGCTGAACGGAATTTCTCTGGGATTAGAAAGTGCTTAAAGTGAATTAGTTTTAAGGTATATGGCTTTGAAGATTCTTTAGGAATTGCCTGTACTTGAGAGGAGGTGTCATATATAGTTGTGGGTTATGTTGGGTTATGACTAATGATTTTTTTCTGGCTACATTTTTTTAGCACTTCAGTCTCTGGTGCTTGGTGATTTATCTTCAAAACTCATTGTTCAAGTCTTGTTCATTTCCCATAGTGTCTTGTAGGGGAAATTCTAGCTAGAATTAGCTCTAGGCTAGTTTTCTCTTTTACATGGACCACATCTGATCCATGTAAAACATTCTCTTCTGGCCTGTTATTAAGAGAATGTAGTTATTGCTCAAATTTTAGCCATCCATATTTTCAGTTATCTGATCACAGTTGATATTATCTCGCAGGACACTGGGGTCCCATGCAGGACTTCTTGCATAGCCTGCTCAAAGCCTCCTTGATTGGAGAGGAAATCACTAATTCCTCTGCCATTTTGTGAAAGAGGAAATATACTCCATAATTTCATCAATGAAATCACTGAAACTCTTTCTTTTTTGTCTTTTAAGGTGGTAGTCATCTCCCGATTTTACACCTCATTTTCAATTGTCATTGCTTACTCACTGCTCTGGCTTCAGAAAGATTTGAGTCACAGTCTCATTTTAGCTTAATGCAAATATGAAGAGACAGAGAATGAGAATGAGAATAAGGCACTCTGGAATCTGGAATCAGGTAGAGATTAAGTCTGCCAACAGCAGGATATGCGACCATTGGTCTGTTTCTTAAGTTTACTGAGTTTCAAATTTCTCGTCTATAAAGTGGAAATAATCACATAAAGAATTCATATTAATTTTTGTTATTTTTTTATTTACAGGTTTATTTAATTTATACAAATAAAGACATTAATATGGTGGCTGTAGTACCCAAGAAGTAATTAAAGGAGACTGTCTTTCTCTCAGTAATACTTAACGAAAATAGAAAAGGTTAATGGTATACCTCTAGCACACCTTTTGTTATAAAAATGTTCAAAGTTTCTGCACCCAGAATCTGCCAACTCAGACACAGGCTTCTGGCCTGGCAGTCACACTGGAGACCCCTAAGGACATCTTGTGGGCACCCTACACTGCCGCAGAGCATGCCCAGGACTCTGGTCTGGCACTGGAGGGCATGTAGGGCACCCAGGAAGACCCCAATCAGGACCTTCTGCAGAGGACCAGACCTCCGCCAGGTCAGGGCAGGCATGCAGGACACCCTCTAGGATGCAACGCCTGGACCCTATTTGCCCAGGCATCTGGCCCCTGTACCCGGCAGGCATGTGTGAGATATCCCCCGAGGATGTGCGGCTGGACCTTGCCCCACTGCCATGTGTGCTCAGGACACCAGCCCTAGCAACAACAGGTGAGCAGGATCCAGACTGCACCCACCATCGCGCAGCCAGTTCCACTTCTGTTGAACCAGTCACCACCACCAAAGGATTCCAAGCCCCAGCACAATATGTAAAAAGGAGAGTTCTGTCCCTGCACTACTTCTCTAGAACCCCAGGACCCAGCTAAAGCACTCTTGCCGATCAGTTCAACAATGGGAAGAACAATCTAATCCTAAAGTCAGCAGAAGACAGGAAATATCAGAGCTGAAATCAACATAATTGACAACAAAAATCAGTACAAACAATCAATGAAACAAAGAGCCGATTCTTCGAAAAAATAAATAAAATAAATAAAATTGACAGACCCCCTTAGCCAATGTCATTAAAAGAAGGAAAAACTTAAAGCAAATCAACAAAAATCACTAATGAAATAGGAGTGATCATCAGTGAACCATTGGAAATCCAACAGATTATCAAAACATATTTTGAAAGATATACTCCTCTAATTATATTCCTCTAAACTAGATAATATGGAAGACATGGGAAAATTTCTAGACCCATACAGCATTCCCAGATTGACACAGGAAGACATTGAATTCCTTAACAGCCCAATAATAGGCACTGAAATCCATATAGCAATTAAAAGCCTTCCAAAGAAGAAAAGCCCAGGATCTGATTGATTCCCCACTGAGTTTTACTATACCTAAGAGGAGCTAACACTGCTCCTTATAAAACTATTCCAAGAAATTGAAAAGGAGGGATCACTCTCTAACACTTTTTATGAGGCAACCATAGCTCTGATACTAAAACCCAAAAGATGCATGGAAAAAAAAAAAAAAAGAAAACTACAGACCAATATCCCTGATATTGAACATTGACACAAAAATCTTCAAAAACACAAGAAGATAAGTCATGGGGCTGGAGCAGTGGCTAGGCAGTTAAGGGGCTTGCCTGGCATGCACAAGTACATGGGTTCAAACCCCAGCACCCACATACGCAACCAAGTGTCAGAGCAATGAAAGCCATGTGAAACACTCAATAAAAATTGATTCTGTCCCCTGCTCTCTGTCTTCCTCTCTTAAGAAAAAAAGAAGATAAGTCATGATGATACGTGGGCTTCATTCCAGGGTGTCCAAAGTTGGTTCAACATATGCAAAACAATAAAGGTGATTCATCACTTAAACAGAATTAAGTATAAAAAAAAGATCATCTCAATTGATGCAGAAAAGCTCTTATATATAATCTAGCACCCCTTTATGCTCAAAACTCTAGAGAAGATAGGGATTAAAGGAACTTATCATATCTTAACTATGTAAAGGCCATATATGACAAACCCTCAACTAGTATAATACTAAATCAAGAAAAATTGAGAGCATTTCCACTAAACTCAGAAAGAAGAAGACAAGGCTGCTGTTTTATTCAATATAGTCCTCGAGAACCTAGCCAGAGCCATCAGGCAGGAGAAGGAAATCAAAGGGATAAGAATTGGAAGAGAAGAAGTCAAACTACTCCTTTTTGATGACTACATGTTCCTATATCTGGAAGATCCCAAAATCTCCTCCACAAAACAGTTTGAGCTTATACATAGATTTAGCAAAGTAGCAGGCTATAAGATCAGCAACCACAAATCAATAGTTTTGCTATATGCTAATAATAATAGGGCAAAAAAAGAAATCAGGAAATTGGTCCCCTTCACAATATCCTCAGTCAGAGAAAGGCCAATCAAAACTACATTAACTTCACTCTAATCTGATTGGCAAAGATAAAGAATATTAACAGTAACAGATGTTGAAGGTGTTGTGAGGAGATAGGAACACTATTGGTGGAACTGCAGACTGATGCAGATGCTCTGAAAAGTGATGTGGAGTCTCCTCAAAAATTAAGGTTGGATTCACCTTGCAAATCAGTATTCCTTTTCTGGGTATTTTCCCAGAGGAGTTGAGTTAGAATCAGCACAGTACAATAACAGCAAAATCTATGTTCACAGCAGCTCTATTCACAATAGCTAAATTATGCAAACAACCCCAGGTGCCCCTCACTGGATGAACTAATCCAACACCTCTGGTATATATATATATATATATATATATATATATATATATATATATATATATATATATAATATTGTATATATAGAGTTATACTCAGCTATTAGAAACAATGATATTGGAGCCTTTGAAGGTAAAAGGATGAAATGGAGAAAGTCTTGCTGAGTGAAGTTAGCCAAACCAATAAACTCAAGGTTCAAATATTTTCCCTCATTTGTGGAGGCTAGAGCAAAACCCAGGTTTGGGTGAAAGGTTGGTAAACTTATGTATTATAACCAGCAAAGGCATAGCAACAATAGTCTAGGGGAACCATAGATATGTAGGGTGGAGGGGAGAGAGGAGAGATGGAGGGGAGGGAGAGTGTGGGAGGATAGGGAGGCATCTAGGGAGATATTTAATAATGTAGGATACTCTTAACCCCTCCTCCAACAGAAGCCAAATAATACTTGTGCAGTTATTTAATTCTAGAAAATTCACAATCTAAACATTTATATCGGTTGTAGGGACAAAGTATGGAAGAATCAAGAAGGTGTGGGGTGTGTGTGGTGTGAGGGTAACTCTGTTTTAGGGCCAAATGTTTATCATATAGTTACTTTCCCTTTTGTCACCTTCTAAGCATTGTGTAAAGGAAAAAAATTATAATCTACCTTTTTAAAGAGAATCATGCAAATTGTTTTGATGAATCCAAGTCCATATTAAGTTTTAGTATAAAATATAGAAAGGTTTAGTTGACACTATTCTGAGATAAATTCATATCACTGAATATAATAAACTACAATTTATTAAATCATTTGAAGTTTCCATGTCATATATAATTTGGTAGATAAATACTTGTCAAAAGTCGTTTAGATGACCAATTTCATTCCTATATATTTATTGATCAATAGCAGTGCAAAAGACTTGGTAAATCTAGTAGAACTAAATACTTCCACTGAGAATCAATGCAAAAAAAATCTGAAACTTTCATTCACATAAAAATAGATAATCAATTTTAATAAAAAGGATAAATGCTGCTGCTGTTGAAAGATAACTTTTTCATTATAGGTGTGGAATTTTTCTCTAGGACAAAATTTGTTTGAGATTTATTTTGGTACCTATTTTTTTTTTAAACCTAGCCTGTCTGGAGAATTCCTGAAATGATTAGCTTTGCTTCCAATTTCCACCTGACAAGTAGGGACTTGCTCTTTATCCTCTATGGCATTGCCCCATTACCAGACAAAAGGCAAAGATCTTCACATTTCTGAGCCATCTCTTTCATAGATAAGATAAATAACAATTATGTGGTCTTCCGTTTTTCCCTTATCTCCTGTAGGTTGCCATCAAATCACTCATAGTGAAATACACATTCAATTAATTAATTTCATTAAAATAGGAGTTCCCAATTTTGGATATATTCTGAGAAAATTGACCACATGTAAATTAACTCCTCAAGTTCCACCTAATTACGTATTTTTATTCCTCCAATTGCTTAATTATTTTTATACTAATTTAAAGTATACGAGAATAGAAAGTAGAATAGAATAGAATCAGGGTGGAGACTATAAACTATTTTCTTCTAATTTTTTAATATTTTGTGGTTATGCTGTTTCATAGAGAACTCCCAAATTTCAAAATAAAATTCCATACCCATTCTCCCTTTTTAGTCTTCTTTCTACTTCCATGTGTTTATAGGAACTCTCAGAAAACAATGGATACTTTGGCAGATTATTATATTCTATGTTAATAATTTTTACAACTGAACCCTTTTAGAATGAAGGAATAAGAAACAGGCAAGCCTGCAGCCAGGTGCAGTAATGCACACCTGTAATCTCAGTAATTCCGTAGGCTAAGGCAGGAGCACAGCAAGTTTGAGGCCAGTCTCAGCAATTTAGCAAAGCCCTAAGCAACTTAGTAGGACCCTGTCTTAAAATAAAAATTAAAAAATCTAAAAAGGCTAGGGATGTGGCTCAGCAGTAAAGTTCTCCTGGATTCAATCCCTGGTACAAAACAAACAAGCATACAAAAGCCAACATCAAAAACAAAAAAAAAAAATAAGAAAAAGAAAGAAAGAAAGAAAGAAAATATACAAACCTTTGGCATGAGTGATTGGTGGTATCTGCAGGTGTAGAGCATCACCTCATTTTAAGAGAATGAGACAGTGTAGTTAGGAAACACTGCTGCTTCACAAGAGCTCAATGTGTAGATAAATCAATGTTATAAAGTAAACTGTACCCATCAGAATATTAAAAAGGAAATAAAGCACCATTTGCTCATGCACAGATTATCGGAGGTCCAGGTTTGAGAATTGGGTGAGAATATGAGCAGACACTAAACTAATTGATAAAATCATTGCCTGTGAAGCAATATGAGCCAGCTTTGCTGTCCTCACATGTACCACAGTGGTATTTTTTTTTTTCAGATTGCAGATGTAGAAATGTAGAGAAAGAATTGAGATGTTGTCCTGGAAGGTATGGAAAACATGGTCTATTTGGTATTTGTTACACATTCAGTGAGGGTTTGCGTGTGGGGATTCTATGTAAAATAGAAATAGAAGTGTGATTTCTGCGCACAGTAAACTTAAAGAGAATGCATGTGTGTTTTTGTGTGCTGGAATATTGAAATACATTGGCATATATGTCTTCATTTATGCATATCTAGGTATTATATCACACATATTCTAAGTATCAGTGTTTAGCTGGAAGAAGCTAGCCCACTCTAATTTGGATATATCATTTATCTGAAAAAATGATGTAATGGTTAATTTTACATGTCAAATTGAATAGGCTAATAGATGCCCAGATAGGTGGTAAAACATTATTTCTGAATGTGTCCGTGAGGATATTTCCAGAAGAGATTAACATTTGAAAGAGGAGACTGAGCAAAGATTATGCACCCTTACCAATGGAGGTAGGCAGTATGCATCCAATCTTTGGAAGGCTAGAATAGAATAAGAAGAGCAGGCAGAGAAAGGGTGCATGCCCCCATCTTGAGCTGGGTTTCCCTGACATCTGTTTTTGACCCTCTTGGTCCAAAGGCCTTTGGACTCTAAACTCATGCTAGCTATATCCCCCTTCCTTTCTCCAAGTTCTTTCATATATATATATATATATATATATATATATATATATATATACACATACACATATATATATATATATTTGCATACATACATACATATATGTATTTGCAATTTGAGGTTTGATCCTGGGGTATTATGCATGCTAAGTTAATGCTCTACCACTGAGCTGAAATCCTAGCCCACCTTCTGCAGTTTTTTAAGACTTCAAATGAAGGGCTGGAGCAGTGGCTCCATGGTTAGGGCGTTTGCCTGGCACACGCAAGGACACGGGCTCACATGGACACAGGCTCACACCACAGTATCATGTACATAAGGAAGTATCATGTACATAAGGAAGTATCCGAGCAATGAAAGCCACAAGAAAAACTAAAAAAAAAAAAAAAAAAAAGCTTCTCTCTCTCACAATCACTATCCCTCTCGCTCTTTAAAAAAAAAAGACTTCAAAAAAAATTCAGACTGAATTTCACCTCTAGTTTTCCTGCTTCTCCAGTTTCAGATGGGAGATAGTGGAACATTTTGGCCTCCATAATCATGTTAATAAGTTCCCCAAATCTCTATTTACCTTTTATCTATATATCTATCATCTCTATTTATCACCTTTTATGTTTACAATCTATATAATATTATGCATATTTCTGCTTCTCTGCAAAAATGATTAATGAACAGATGAAATTGATAAATGGAAAGATACTCATGTGAAAAAAATAATTCTATATGATCTTTAGTCAAAGTAGATATTTATTTCAAGATGAGAAACCCTTGAACAGAGAGAAACTGGGAATATGTGCCCCAAACATTTCTCTGTCTGATTTCCTATCAGAACTTCTTGTGGACTGAGCCAAAAGAAAGCTAGACAATATGTATTCGTTTGTATTTAGTTCACAGTGGGGTAAAAAATTCCCTGGGGTAGAAAGTGCAGCTCCTTGGGGATATAAAACAGATTCAAAAGCAGCAGAGTGGTTCTTGAGGGTCTGAAAAAAATACATTTGCCACATTGGTGTCTTGAAAAATTTACCAAATATAATTGTGGTATCTGTATCTGGAGAAATACCAAAAAGGGGCAGGAGGGAAGATTAAACATAGATCCAAGAAAGAATGAAAGAAAAAAGGAAGGAAGGAAGGAAAAGAAGGTAGGTAGATTATACCAGGTTAACACTAATCAAAAGAAATCTGTAATAAGTATTTTAGTTTCATAAAAAAAGTTGATTTCAGGACAAGGAAGGTTGTGAAACATATATTCCATAAAATTAAAGGTTTAGTGATATAGGAAGACATAATAATCATAAATAAAAGGATCCATTGTCCAGGAAAGCAAGAATATTGTTTTGCTTGATAAGAGACAAAACTGAGCTGAAAGGAGAACTAGATAAAATCACTATTATAGTTAGAGATTTTAACACTTCTCTGTCAGAAATTGTTAGATTAAGCAGGCAACTTATCTTTAGGAATATATCTCATTTGAACAGCCCTATTTATCAACCTGATCTAAGTGACATTTATAGACTATTTCATCTCACACATTATTTTCAAGTTTGCATGGGACATTCACCAATATAAACTGAATTCTGGTCCATCAAGCACATCTTAACATACTTTATAGAATTTGAATTATTCCATCTATATTCTCAGTTCAAAATGGAATTAAACTAGAAGTCAATAAAGAAAAAGAGCTAGAAAATAACCAAGCACTTGGAAATTCAACAACAAAGTTATGAAAAATATATGGTTCAAAGAAGAATTCTCATGAAACACTGAAATATATTTTGAACTAAATTAATAGAAAATATAATTTATAAAAGTTTGTAGATACAGCACAAACTGAATTCAGGGGTAAATTTATAGCATTAAGAACATTAAAAAAGAAAATTTTAATTAAATAAATTATTTAAATAAATGGCTTGATGAATAAGTCAATAGGAATAAATAGTAGACAAATATTTCATGAAGGAAAATCCCAGAGAGCTTACATTTTACTCTACCTTGAAAGAATTGGACAAGAACTACTCAGTTCTAAAATGTGAACTTTACATGATTTATTTTCAGTGAATGGCATATGGGATGGGGAAAAAAGGGGTAATTGCATCAGAGAAACTTTTAAAACCTTTCCTTAGCTGAGAGGTCAAGGTTAACGGCAATAACAAGATGCCATGTTCATTGTGTGTGCCCTTGGTATGGTGTGACGTTGACAAGGGCAATTTACCTCTCTGATTTCCCCCCTGTAACTCATAGCATCATTTCAGTTAAGAAAGTATATATTTTAAATATCCTAGTTAAATGACATTCTATGTAATAATACCTGACTAAAACTCCTGAGAAGCTCCTCTAAAACCACAAAATTTGATTAACCATCAATGCAAAGAGGAACCAAAGGAAGTAAGACAACTCTGTGCTATTGTAGATGGGTTCCTGGAAAGAAAAAGAAATTAGGCAAAAATAAAAGAATGTAAGTAAAGTATACACTTTAATTAATAATAACAGATTGATATTACTTCATCATTATAACAAATGTACTATATTATTAATTTAATATATTAATAATTGTGAGGCTTGGGAGAACTACCTCAAATTTTCTGTATGTTTAAGTCTAATCTCAAGTTTATTATCAATGAATGGAATTTAATTTTACAATCACAAAACTAATTTTCTAAATCATAAAGGAGAATTGAAAATGAAAGTTAAAAGGGGGAAGGAGAGGAGAAAAGTAATGTACAACAGACCAGCAATTATTATTTTAATAGTAACAATATAATAAATATTATTTTTAATTAAAATTCAATCAATAAAAATATGAGCCCATTATTAATGTTATAGTGAAAAATTAGTAAAAGAGTAACAAACAAAAACAGTGCATGATATAAATCCTGGGATTTGGGACTATGCAAGTGGGAGAGGTGCTTGTACCTTTTATTCTACATACAGCTGCACTGTTTGATTATTTGTGGTTGTACACAACAACCAATTATTAATAAAAAGATGTACAATATAAAATCAATCACTTAATTATAAGTTAGGGGCTAACTATGATTGAAACTTAGCTGTTTGTGGGAGGGAAAGACCAGGGTAGGTTATTGGGAGATAGTAAAACTGTATGTCAAATTATTAATCTTAATTATAAAGAACTTATATGACATTGTCCTATTGGAGGAATAGAAATAATTTTAAAATCTTAAAGGTTACTTTGGTAGGCTGAATAATGATTCCCTAAAGATGTTCATGTTCTAATCCTCAGAATCTATGAATACATTATCTAACATGATAATGGAGACTTTGCAATTGTGGCTAAGTTAATGATCTGAAAGTGAGGAGAGTGTCCTGTATTGTCTGAGTGGGTTCAATGAAATCACAAATGTGCCTATCGGAGGGAGTCTGAGGCAAATTTGACTATAATACAGTGTCTAAGTGATGCAGTGTGAAAAAGGCTCAATCAGTCATTGTTGGCTCTGAAGATGCAGGAATGAGCCTTTGACCAAGGCAAATAAGTGACTTTTAGAAGTTGGGAAAGTAATAGTTTTCCCTGGAATTTTCTAAAACACAGCTGTGCCAAACCTTGATGTCAATGGTCTGATATCCAGAATGGTAAAATAATAAACTCATGGAATCACAGAAGTTTGTAGTAATTTGTCAAATCAACAAAAGAGAAAAATGCAATAGCATAAATTAAATTAAAAACAGAAATATCATGTAAAGTCTTTACTTGATATCCTTGGGGGACTGGTTTCTGAATCCTCCAGAGAGACCAAAATCTGTAGAAGCTCAAGTTCCTTACATACAATCACATGACATGCTTTAAATCATCTCTAGATTACTTATAATAGAAATGCAATGTAAGTGCTGCATAAGCAGTTGTCATTGGGTGTTGTTTAGGGAATAATGACAAGAAGATGAGTCTGTATATGTTTGGCATAAATACAGTATTTTTTCTGCATATGTTCAACTTATGTATATTAAATCCTCAAATGTGGAGACCATGGATAGAGAGAACTGATTTTGTGAATATGCACATTAACAACAATTTATACACACATGCACAGACATGTGTACACAAGAGAAATATAATCTGTATTGCAAGAAATAGCTGGCATCAGCAAAAAGTGAAATAAACAACCCCAAAATTTTTAATCTTTCTAAAAACAATGACAAAAATGGCAGAAAGAATATGTAAAATATAATTTTACAGAAATTTGGAAATTCATCAATGTTTTGTAGTAGTCTAAGGTGTATTTAGTAAAAACAAATGAATATCAGCAAAATAAGTGAGTTTTGTGTTATTTTAATTTGTCTCTTTCCCCAGTGCCATGGTAGGCTTGACAACGAACAGCCTGGAAAGTACCAGAGGGAACAGAATATGGTTGAAGCTCCTTCAAAGCCTCATTCCCAAGAAATTGGCATTTTTGTTCATCTGTTGTTTGTTTTATTACTAGTCTGGTGGTTCATTTGAAGACCAGTTTAGAATCCAGGGGTGCTGAACAACTAGGCTCATCCCCAGCTCTTTTTTCTTTTTATTTTGAGGCAGGGTCTTGTTATGTTGCTTGGGACCTTGCTAAAATGCTGGGGCTGGCTTTGAACTACCCATTCCCCCGCCTGAGACTTCAGAGTCACAGGACTTACAGTGACCAACAACTCTGTCTTTATTTGACCAAATTCTGAACTCATCCAGTGTAAAAAAACTTTTTGGCTGGGTGATGGTGGGGTGTCAGAATCAATTACAGGGAATTGTTTAATATTGTGCCTACCTGAGTTGGTGAATTTGGCATAAACATTAACCAAAAGTTTAAAAGGAAATTTGGCAATGAGATGCCCAATGTTGCTTTGAAATGCTCGTGCATGTTCTCCAAGACTGACAGATCATGCACATGTGCAAGGCTGTGCATGTACACTCAGATGTGTGCATGTTCAGGACAATCTGAGAAAGTACAAAACTCAAACTTTCAGATGAATTTTTAGTTTTACGCAAGCAGAAAGTAAAGGCTGCCAGACATGGTGGTTCACACCTATAATCCCAGTGGCTGTGGAGGCTGATGATGGAGGACCACAAATTCAGTCAGCCTCAGCAACTTAGCAAGGATCTAAGCAACTTAATGAGACCCTGTCTTAAGATAAAAAATAAAAACAAGAGCTGTGGATGTGGTTCTGTGGCTAAGCACCTCTGGTTTCAATTCCTGGTATGGAAAAACAAACAAACAAGCAAACAAAAAACATTAAAAAACCGAAAAACAGTAAAAATTAAATGAGCTTTTTAAATAATTGGCTGAAGATTGAAGGAATTCCTCTAAACACACAGTGTCCTTCACGTAAAATTGAAAGATTGCTGGTTCCAGTCATTTAAGGAAATTTTTGGCCAATCAACTGTTGATTAAAATCTATGTGAACAGAGAATTCAGCTAACACAAATGAAAAAAGACAAAAGTACAGACATGCCAGAATTAGTTTACAAAAGCAATTTAAGCTAACAACAAAAATACATCCCGGTGAGGGGTGAGAGTCTGATTTTCACAGTTGCCACACTATATTATTTAAAATATACAGTTTTAAAGAAAGGTGTGATACATGCAAATAAGAAGTGGCCTGTACACAGGAAATAAGCCAATCGATAGATATTCAGACAGTAAAAACATGTATGAAGAAGATAAGCGAACCAGAACATGCTAGAGCAGGAAAACCACTTGTATTGACTAAAATAGGAACAATATCTATATTATTTGTAAGTGATATTGCTAAAATATATTGAACTAAGAAAAAATAATAAAGATAAAACCAAAACCATAGAGGAAGCAGACCTTGCAATAACACATCTTGTTTTAATCAGTAGATTGAATAACCTAGCTAGTGTTTCTCTAACTAGTTTTCTTGTAGGCTTCCAATTAATTCTCCATGCAGTAGATTTAGTGGTATTTCTAAAATTTCAACATTATTACATTTTATTATTTTAAAAACATGCCGTGGTCTTGATGCTGGTGGTGTGGATTTCGGGTTCGTGTCCTCTCGGAGTGGAGTAATGAAACTGAGGGACACTGAAGCAAGCGGAGCAAACAGAGTTTATTTAAGAAGAAAGATAACAGGGCAGACTTCCCCCAGGTGGCGAAGGGAGCCAAGAGCTCACAGAGTGGTTAAGTTTGTCCCTTATATTTGTCGCTTTCTCCTCAGTTGGTCACTGCTTCCTTGCTCCTGTACCTAGGACATAGGTGCAGGGAATTCTGGTCCAGCCTTAGGCACCAATGGAAAGAATGTGGTTCCTTCCTTAGAGGCAGGAAGTGTTTGCATCTAGGCCTGTTTTGTAGACCTTTATTAACATAGGGAATATCAAGGGACTATCAAAGGAAAGAGAAAAAATCAGTATCCCCTGACCAACTCGAACATTTCAACTACACTGACTGCCTAACTTTTTCTATCTCAGTCTTCTGGCTCTCAAAACCCTCTTTGGCTCCCTCCATACAGTTTTCTCACAGGTATTGTCCACAATGTAATCCTGTCTTGGTATCTGCATCTTAGAAGACACAGACTAATATGTAAGTATGGTTGGAGCATTGAACATTTGCAAATCACATGCATTTTGCATTTTAAGGCCATAGAGTGCCTAGTTTATAGATATATCTGAAATGGTGCTTTTGGATGAGATTAGCATTTAAAATCTGCAAAGTATTTAACTTTTGCCAATGTGGGTGGACATCATCCAATCCCTGAAAGCTCAAATAGTGGAAAAGTCCAAGATAGCAAGACCCTCAGCAATGTAGTGAGACATTGTCTCAAAATTAATAGTACTGGGAATGTACCTCGGTGGTAAAGCACCACTGGATTCAATCCCTAGTACAAAAGAAAAAAGGAGAAAAAAAGTCTGAGGAAGGTGGAATTTGCCCTCTTTCTTTCAGCCTCTCATTTTCGACTGGAATATCTCATTTTCTCCAATCCTTGGTCTGGAATTTGCATTATTGACTTCTCAGGCCTTTTGACTAAGAATGAATTACACCATCACCCTCCTGTATCTCCAGCTTGCAAATAATATACTTTCTCTATATAAAATATATTTTCTATATCTATCCATGCTTCATTTACATAAAGTGAAAAAGTGACACAATTATGGTGACTGAAGGGTCTCATGATCTGCCATCCCATGATAGTGACTTAGAAAGCAGTTCCCCCGCTTACATCATCCTTGTTCCTTTCTCACTGCTCCCAATATCCTTTTAAGAAATTAATGATGCATCTCATATCACAAATTATACCATTGGCTAAAGTGTCATTTTAGCAAAACACAAAATAAAATAATATCATGTTTATGCCTTTCTGGTTTTCTCCAAATTTGTTTCATCACTGATTCTATGTAAACATGCTGTATGTAATTCATGAAGAGCATGTTCTTATAAGTTCTTTCCCCATTTAAAGTGTTAAGCTGTTATAGCCTAACTCCATGCTTAAATAACAACATTTGCTTTACTAGCATAATTCATGATCATGTGGTTCAAAATTTCATCTGTTATTTGTCCACTAATAAAATAACACAAAGTCTAATTATAAGGTGGTATCATTTACTAGATGTTTCTACAGAATGCCAAAACCTTGCATAAAAATATGTGTTCCTAAGAAGTTCAATATTTGTCTACATAGAAAGAAAAATATGTTGTTTATTCACTCTACAAATCTCAAATACTACCTTATTAGACTCCTGTCTTCTCTTTTGGGGGAATCAATAATTTAATGTAGTTAAGTCAATGGAACTTTCAGATCCATATTTTACATAAAAACATATATCAAATTACATGAAACATATTTCATTGTATGAGGATATTAATTACTGTTAATCACATTTTTCATGAGAAATATATAATTTTGTAAACATAATTTTTAAAAACAAAAGTACAATTGATTCTAGTTAAAATGAATTTAAATGCAGAAATTTCTGTACTCAGGATCAAAGTTGCAGCAAAAATTGTGGTGGAATCTTTGAGCATTATGAATAAAATTTATTCGAAATTCAATCATTCCTGCTTTCCATTCTGTTTGAAATTAGTGACAAACACTAATTCTCATAGGACAGTTACAATAAACATGATCCATTCTCCCCCAGCTCCCACTGTCAGACATTCACTGGCCTGGGTAAAGGAATACCAGCAGTCTCTTAAGACTTTTTGAATTGAATAAGGGGTGGAATAATTTTCTTAGCCCTCAATCCAATTATGTCATCCTAACAAAATGTTTCACTGTTATTAATCGCATTAGGAAGAAAACAATTAAAACTCAAGTTCATCTGAACAGAAGTGTCTTCAAAAGCATTCTGCAGTGTTGAAAATTTGCTGTGAATCTCAGCCTTCAATGAAGCTGGCAAATCTTTGTCACTCCCAACTCCAGCCTAAAGGAATAATTCATATAATTTTGAAAATTTTGCATAGTTTTCTTCCCATAATCTTTTCTTTCAAACTGAGAGCTCAGCAAAAATAGGTCCTATTTTCAGGAACATCCATAATGATTATGGCAGGGCTTTGATTCTGTCACATAGCTACACCCCAGCCAGGTATGCCTGGTACTGAATGAACTCCTTTGTGTCTACTATTTCTGAAAGTAGAGTTTTCTCTTTTTTGTTTTTCTTCACAAAAGAAAATAAAACAGAAGTTCTTACCAAAGTTCTAACTTGCAATATCAGACTTAGTTTCTGATATGTTAATATATTAAAGCAAAGTGCCATAGCTTATACCCATATCATTATTTAATATGCCAAAAAGTCCCCACTTAAGGTATTTTCTTTTGAAAGATTGATAGGTGAAATGCAATGCAATAGACTTGTACTAAGTATTACTTGATGAGTGTTTGGCACCAATGACTGTTGGCATGGAAATTGCTTGGCATTTTTATAATAATCCAGATATGTTGCCAAGTTTCACTTATGGACAGAAGTAGAAATCCAGTTCAGGTGATAGAAATTTTGCTGCATTAAGAAAACACTCTCCATTTTAAGGGTATTATTGGCCCTTGACATTTCTCAAGTGAATATACAAACTGTTATTTCATATCACTATACATAATGAAGTACCAGGAGTCACTAGTGCTCACATTACATAGTTATTGTTTTAAAATAGATGAAGATATGTCAGTGGTTTTCTCGGGGGGTGGGAAGAAGTTAAAATAATTTAAAAATTACCACAAATCATTAGCAAAAAGACAGCCTAGCAGAAGATAAATATTAAAAATAAGCGTGAAATGGTAGTCAAATAACCAATAATCCTGAAAAAGTGTTTTGCTCTTTTGGTCATTGGAGATACCACATACCACACACACACATCAAAATGGCTAAAATTAAAGAAATCAATAAGAATATGTTAACTTTGGCATGTAAATCAACTGGAATTGGAACATCCATACATTAATAGTTGGAATTCAAAATTGTAACCATTTTGAAACACTTGTTATGATCTATTAAGTTTGAATGTATACACACCTTCTGATCTATACCCAACAGTAATGTGTACTTATTTACTCTAAAGAACAGGAACATATAGGAAGTCCCATGGTAGCATTGCTGTGAATAGCCTCAAAGTAGAAACAACCTATGTATCTGCTGAAGCTCTCATTGCAAAAGAGAGCGATTTGTTTTCTCACAGTTTGAGCTAGATTTAGTTTCTGGTTTTCTTTCTGGCTTATGAACAACTGCCTTCCTGCTAATTTCTCACATCCTTACATAATGGAGGGAAGAAAGGAGAGAGAGAGAAAGAGAGGCTTTTGGATCTTTCTTCTCTTTCTTATACTGCCCCAATTCTGTTTTGATTAGGACCTTCCCCTTATGATCTCATTTAAATTAATTACCTCTTAAATGGCCTCTATCCAGATGTAATCACATAGAGGTTTAGGGTTTCAGCATATGAATTATGGGAGAAACATTTATATATATTTCAAAGGATTAACATGTATCATTAATTTTTTTAAATAAACTTTTGCTGCATGCGCTAGCATTCATCAAACAAATAAAAAGAAATACATATGGTGTTTTTCAGTTTTTATAAACATCAAAAACAATTACCTAATATATTAGAAATTAGAACAGAGGTTATCTGTAACAGAAGAGAAAGACAGGTTCTTGAGGAGAGGTATATGAGGAAGTTGATGATGTTCTATTCTTAACTTTGGTAGTGATTACACTGTTGTGTTCATTTGTGAAAATTAGGCTACACACATCTGATTTGCATACTTTTGTGCATTAATACTTTCAAGAAAAATTCTAATTTTTTAATGATCTCTTCATGCTTATTTATTTTATCTATCATGAGACACATCACAGTTTCAGACCATCTTCAGAATTTGATGTTTTAACAAGTTTTCTTTAATAATATGTGATTCTCAGTTTCTTTTACTTTTAAAAGGCGATAAAAGTTTTGTGCTGCCTACAAAATAAAATATTTGTTAGAAAAAAATATCAAAATTTCTCAAGCTTCGATGACCACAGATACACTTATAATTGGGTATACATAGTTCTGATATTGAAAATATAGCCAAAGTGTATGTTGTCATTAAAATATGTTATATGTGATGTTATTCATATTGATCTAATCATTAGGTAAATTAAGAAAGTTGCCTTTAAAAATAAGTATAGATAACTTTAATACTAAGGATTTTATATTATTTGTTCCTTAATAAAAATATTTCAGATTAGCCAAAATGTGTTTGAAATGAATACTTTTATAATTGAATCAGCAAAGTAATACATGTGTTGGCCACACAAGTTTAATGTAATAGGAAGAAGAATGAAAGAGTAACAAATATTTTAATGGAACCACAGACACCTAAAGCCTTTTCTTGGTTATATGTTATTGGTGCTTTGTTTTAAGGTGATTGTCTCCTTTGATTCGTATGACCTTTCTTTTGCTGTTAGCATCCTGATTCTGTAATGTCTTCTACCCAAAATTGCTTTCACCTGTTTGGTTGAACATTAATTGAGTTTTATCTTCCCAGTTTGATCTCATTTTTCTGATATTCACTGTGCTGAAAAAATCTTTCTGGGCATCTGCAATATTTGTGTTGATATTAAATTCTGCATTAGTGGAGAAATCCTACAGATCAAGATTCTAAAAACACAAAATGAGTTTTGTTTTGTTTTTTTCAGGGCTGAGGACCAAACTCGGGACCTTGCGCATGCTAGGCAAGCACTTTGCCACTGAGCAAAATCCCCAACCCTGAATTTTTATTTTTTTAAAGTGAGGCCGTGACCTGACAAAGTTAATCAAGAAGAAAAAAGAAAGAAATATGGAAGACACGATTGGATGCTTTCTCTCTCCTCTTAATCCAATATATCTTATGCTTTAAAGCAGAAACTTAACAGCACCCTTCATTGTTCTTTATATATATGATAGGGGTGTGATTTATGGCTGCTTGGATATACTTGCAAGTAGACCGTGTTTTTTTCCCACGACATTTTCCTATCTTAGTAGGAAAATATACCATAGTTTCCCTAAATATGCTTGAACATAGTATAAAACCAAAGAATTCAGGTTAAGTGTGAAAAAATGATGAATGTTCATACCTCAAAAGCAATGTTAAATATATTCATAAAAATATAGCTCACCAGTGTTGTCCCTGCTTGTTTTGTGTAGTTCATTGTGCAAGCATTAGAAAAACTGTACTATAGGCATAGGATTTGAAGTTTCTGGGCAATTGAACACTGCATTTTCACAGAAAGTTGACATCAAATTCTTAAACTCAGGTCTGTGTTTTGTAATGTGATACATGGGGAACATTTACTGTTCAATAACCCACAAAACTTTTACTTGCATTTGGATGGTAAGTCATAATGTAAAAATGCCAGTCAGACTGACATCAGTTCCAGAGTCTCCTGAGAAAACAGCCTTTGCAATTGTGTAGGAGAAACAGGGAACAGCACAGTCCATGCAGGAAGCAGGTGCAAACTTGGAGGTCAGGAGAGTGACTCTATTTGAAGATCTAAAACAGACACAAAGTCCTGGTGCATGTGATGTTTTTGAGAAAAATTAGGTCCTTATGAAGAACAGAGCTAGTGTTTGTGTGAGCCTCCACTCCTTTTGTCTTTCCTGGCAAATCACTCCCTTCTCTACCCTGGCAAGCACTCACTTTCACATTCGCACCCACACCAAAAAGGAAAGTAAAACTATTTTGAGAAACATACCTTTCCCTCAGCATTCAAACTCAGTTTATCTTAGCTACTCTCTAATTCTGACAGATGTTTCAAATGCCTTCTCCTCTTTACTGTGCAATTATTAGGACCTTCTCTTCTTCTGTACCATCTGAATTTATATGATAGCTGATCCTCATACCAGCTTTCTAATTCTTTTTCCTCAAAAAATCTACAAAGTCATTGCCATAATCTTATTTTAAATGCATTTTTATTTATATTACTAAATCATTTAAAATGCACCTGCCATGTTCTATCATCTAAGATAAAGCCTGATCCTACATTTATAGTGCACACATTTCTTTGTGGTTTTGTAGAGCAACCAAAATCCTATTTCTGCTTGCTTATACCTGGCCTTGTCTTCTAATTTTTATTAGCTTCCTGATATTTCCTGACTAAACCACACCTTTTACTTTATGGATAATCTGTGCCAGATTTGGAATATTAGATTAGATTTCAGCTTCAAGAAACAGAACTAGTCTAATTATTTTAAAGAGACAACATATGGGAAAATCAAAGTTCACACAGTGGGAGTATTGTGGAAGCCTTAGGCAACACTTCCCGGAGTTTCTCTTTTCCAGGATGCAGCCCTCTCTCCACTTGATACTCTCACATGTAATTTGTTAATAGTTGTCCCTAGTATCAGTCACTCTCTAAAGCCTGCTTAGACTTCCTCAGAGCTGCTTGAACACATTCTAAAATACCTATTGTACTTTTTGATAATTTTCTTAATTTGTTGTTGAATATTTCTTTCACTTCAAGTTATAATTGTTTTCCCCACTCATAAAGTAGCCACCCACAAAGCCTACACTTGAGTCTCTTTTGAAGGCACACACTACTTTTTTATCCCCAACTACTCCCATAAACACCTATAGTCAGGAGGATTCCATGAAAGAAAACAAAATTAATTGAATGTGATGAATTTCAATTGAGTAACCAATAAACGTGTGGCTGAATCCAAGCAAAAACCATTGGGTTCCTTAACTAAGCAATGCGATGCATTAAAAGCATAAAATGTGGGGATTGGTAGAGCTCTTGCCTAGCATGCTCGAGACCCTGGGTTCAATCCCCAATACAGACATGAAAAAATAATCATATTTAAATGCAAGTGTGATATGCTTTTAAAGGTTCCATATAATGTCTAATGTGCATGCCTCACAGTCGAATAAAATAAGTAATAAATGAAATATAGATTATTAAAAACTATAAGAAGGAAAGAAGCTTAATATCCAGATAAAGTAATTTATTTTCATATTACTATATTAAATTTTACTGAGTAAATTTTAATTTTATTTTCAATTATCTCACTAGACAGTGAATTCAGTTTTTGTTTGAGGTTGCTTTCCTGATGTTTACATTCATTCACCTTATAGAACAGTTTTCAGGTTTGTAAAATAAATCTCAAAATTTTTCTGAGCCACATGGCTATTTTGAGAGGTCTTACCTATCAATAAAAAATTACCACATACTAAGTACCAAAAGAACACACAGTTATTTCTGACATTTCTGAAAGCTGTGAAATTCAAGATCAAGATAAACATGAACTGTCCATTGGATTCTAATTGGTTGGCAGAGATAAAATGCCTTCTAAGTCCTGGTAACAAAAAAAAAAAAAAAAAAAAAAAAAAAGAATATGTGTTCTGTAATTTTAGAAAATAAATACTATTTCTAGTGTATTTGAAATCAATCAGCATACAAATGACAACAATTTAGTTAACTTTAAAAGACAGTCAAATGGTGTGGGTACCTAAAATTGTTCTGATTGCTTTTGGTACTATCCTGGAGTGATTTTAAGAGAGCAACAGCTTAATATAACATACATTAGTAAATATGTATTTTCCCAATGTTTTTGTAAAGAGTTTTGTATCCTTGAAATGGAGGTGGAGAGTACAAAGAAAAGTAAATGTTTTATGTTCACTCCTGAAATTTGAATATCAGTAATGCTTTCTATTCATTATGGCCAATATATTTAAATGTACCGAACAGCCGTAAATATAGTCATCTTTTCATGGAGGTGAAAAGGCATACGATGGTGATTGGTTCAGAGACAGTCCCTCACTATGAATACCAAAATCAATGGATGCTCAAGTCCCTTATACAAAATGGTATATTATTTGCATATAACCTCTACCTATTCTCTTGCATATTTTAATTTATCTCTAAATCACTTTTAATACCAAACACAATATCTACAAATTGCTTCATTTGTGTTAATTCAATATAATGCACAGTACAATAACAATACAAATTTTAATTTCTGGAATTTTTTTCTTTTATAATAGTTTCAATCTATGGTTGCTCAAATCCATGAATTCAGAGTTCACGAAGACAGTGTCAAGTGTACAGCCATTCTAAGGAGTGGTTCAGTAAAGGATAGTCTTCTCTTGAGCTTCAACCAGAGAGTTTTCTAACAAAGTTGTATACAGATTAAATGCCTTATCTGAAATGTTTTGTACCTGAAATGATGCATGTTTCAGATTTTTTTAAATATTAGAATATTTACATATACATAATGACATACTTGGGGACAAGATCCAAGACTAAATAGGAGACTCATTTACGTTTCTACAGTTCTACATATACATTGTATAGTTGGATTTTTAGATCAGAAATACTCACTCAACCCACATAGGTTTATCAGTTCTAAGTTTCATGTAAGACACCTAAATTGTTTCTCAGGAAGTAAAATTATCCTTTCTATGAACAACTTTACTAACGCTCTTCCTAACTTAGGAGATTTATTTTCCTTGAAAAAAGAAAAAGAAAGCTTGCTCATACATTTTTCTCTTCTAAGAGCTAAAAGCTCTAATTAGGATAATAATCTCTCTTTATGGGAATTGTAAAGAAAACGAGGACAATGCGACTCCAAAGAAGTGTTATTAAAATGTCAGTCTCAAAAAAGACATGCAGAATTTTAGAGTTCAGTTTCCTTATCTCAGCATTACTTCCTCTTATCCATCTTAGTAAGAGGAGTGTCTTCTTGCTACTTATTTATAACTTTGTAATAGAAGAAATATATGTAGCTGATGTATTATATTGTCGACTTATTATTTTATCTTCCTTTTTTGTTTGTTTATTTTGCAATGCAGAGTATCAAACCAAGGCCCTTGCACATGGTAGGCAAGTGCTCTACTACTGAGCTAAGCTCTAGCCCTAGACTTATTATGTTAAATTAAAATTTTAATGTAGAATGAATCAATAAGAAACAGATATGTGACTTATCAAAAACAATGAAAATATTACATTTGTATAATACCTGGAAATTGCTAATTTTCTTTTTTGCAAACTGAAAGTCTACAATAGAGAACTAAAAATAGAATATGTCAAGTAAAAGTAAATAAAAATATGTGCTTTGGAAGAGACTATTGTTGGCATGAGTCAGAAATACAAAAAATCTTTATAAGTACTACAGCCAGAAATTATGTTAATATGTATCTGTAGCTATTATAGCGTCAAGTTTGAAAGCATTTAATATATTTGGGGAAAAGTGAGAGTTGGCATGTTTGTTGGAAGAAAGTACTCTCTCTCTTTCAAGATGGGGAGAAATAAATGCCAAATTTCTGAACATGTGAATGAAAAAAATTAGCTTTGATACAGAAAAGAGAGACAGTGCTAGGTTTCATAAGTAAGATTGGTTTGAGTTAATCATGTAAAGATAAGACGTCTCTGTAGATGAGACAATCCACAAGTATTTTGTGGAAATTTGGTTTCATAATTTAATTTAATTAACTATGAACATATTTTTCTGCATATTAGTGCACATTTATCTTATTAGTATAGGGGGAAAATTGTCAGAAACATTAATTAGTAAGAAAAATTTATTTTAAGATAAGATATTTTGCATGATAGAGAATATTTTTCCCTGAGCAATAGGAAGGATTTCATATTTCTTAGAAGTATTTTTATCTTACTGGAGAAATTTATTATTTTTTTCATTATTAATTAAATATATATATATATATATATTAGTTATTTAGCTTAAGCTAAATGTGATAATGAAAAAACTGAATATGGTTAAAGGTGAATAGTCAGCCAACTTGAGCTTTGTTAAATTTTGAAGTGAATATAAAATTAGTGTTATTAAATAGAAATTATAAGAGGTCATTTTTGGGGGGATTAAGCTTCTGTCTTATGCCCCAACAGACTAGACTAAAAATCAAAACAAGAGTTCCTCATACTAAAGTTCCATGGCACTTAGCTTAAAGTGAGCTGCTTCTTCTGATCTCCCAATAAACCAAGATTAGGAAGATAAGAGCCAAATTTTACAAGCAGGTCAGTTTAAGTTATCTGATAACGACATCCTTAATATAAAAGAAGTAACCTAAAATAAGTTGACAGCAACTATTTTCCTTTTGTTCTGTTTCACTCTCCTTTGCTTGCAAGGAAAGTAACATTGAAAAGACAAATCTATTTTTTGTTTTTCTCTCTTGGTTCCTTCAGTCTTTTTCTACCTATAGTAACAATCCTACTTGGATCATTGGAAGACTTATTCTGTTTTATAGAGTGAAATGCTGCCCTATTTAAGAATGAAAAGTGAAGCCAATTAAGTCATTTAAGCTAAATTGTATCATTCTGTTTTTTGACAGCATCTAGATGTCCTTTTGATATATCTCTGTTTTTATTGTCTGCCAGTCAGAAAATGCAGAGCCTGAAGCCAGTGTCTTATATAACATCCTATTATTGATATTTTTAAAAATATCTTTCTAGTTCAGTGACTTGAACAGCAAGTTGTCTAAATTACCTTTCAAACAATACATCTACAATGATTAATTTGTAATAGGCAGGGGCTGCAGGCGTGGCTCAGTGGTACCAGCACTTGGCTGGAATGCGCAAGTACACAGGTTCCAACCCCAGCACCACTTTCACAACAGGGTGTTGGAGCAACAGCAGACACATGAGCAACTGGGTAAGGATGATTTTCTCTCTCTCTCTCTCTCTCACTATCCCTCTTTCTTAAAAAAAAAAAAAAAGTTGTAAAAGGCAGAAAGAAATGTAGATTATATCTGATATTATATGACAACAAAGAAGAAGTCTTACTCAATACATTTAAAAGAAAGTTAATATTCTAAAATATAAAGAATTTGTGAACATGTACAACAGTATTTGTGTTACATTATATTAATTATTCATATCATAAATATATGAAATGTTTTTGCAAATTAGGAAATATATTCCAATGATTTCTTAAAGTCATGAACAAATGTAATTTTAGTTATTTAAGAAATACTTCTATTTGTGCATAGTACTAATGTTTTTCTGATTTGTTATTTTTCCATGAGTTAGACATTCATTCATAAAAAATATATTTCTTATAAGGTGAAGATTTTTCAACCTCATGGTTGGGAACATTTATAAAATTAATTTAGAAGTAACTTTGAATTAAGATTTTTTCTTCCTTCTTTGAGACAGAAACCAGCATAGGTTGTCTTAGGGAAAGTAAATATAGTATGTGCTTACTGAAAAACAATACCAATCAAATTGAATGGAATGGCTTCCATATAGAATTTTACTTCAAGTGGACAATTACACACTGCTACAGATAATCCTTCTTTGTTGTTCCATTAATTGATTTTCTTTTATAACTTTTACTAAATAACCTCAAGCTTAATCCCAATGAATTATTTATAATAGCTCATTTTTTTTGAGTGAGAAATATAAATCCATAAGATTAGCACAAAAAATACTAAGGGACATGTATTGAGAAGTAAATTTCCTTTTTATTTACTTTCCCCCGTTTACCTGTTTGCCTTCCTGGAAGAAACCACACTTATCATTAACCTATATTTTCAAAGACATATTTTGTATGTAAACACTGTCTGTAGAATATTTTATTGTTTTGTTTTATTTTAAAACAAACATTGAACTACATCTCCCACCGCTGTAAACTGAAACAATGTCTATAAATGTTTATAAAAATTCATATTTAGATATTGAATATTTAAATATCCTACCATTGTGATGCTGGTTTTGTGGATGTTGGGTTCCTGTCCTCTCTGAGCCAAAAAATGAAACTGAGGGACATTGAGGCAAGGAGAGTAAATAAGAATTTATTTAAGAAAAGATTGAAAGAAAAGACTTCTCCAGGAGAAGGGAGTCATGGAGCCCAGAACTCAAAGAGGGAATACAGCTCATCTTTCTTATACTCTCTCAAGATTCGCCCCCTTTGATTAATCATTGCCTTCCCTTCTCCATGCCTGGGACAGGGCTCATCAGCTCTGGTCTGATATGGTCTTTTGTTCTGGGCCCAGAAGCACCTTTATCAGCAAAGGCCTGTGTCAGGAGCACCTTTGTTAGCAGAAGCAGCAGGGAGTGGGGGTGGGGAGTGTTTTTAACAGTAGATGCGTTTTGCCCTCTTAGAAAAAATGACTTTCAGCCAATTTCTTCCTTACTGACCCCATCATTCTGCATATGCTAACTGCCTAACTCCCCCAGCCCCATCTCAATTGTACAGTTATAGTATTTGATTTAATAGGTAAGTTTGGTCCTTTGACAATGTTAGGGGACAGAAAGAGGTGAATGGTGAGAACAAAGTTTTAGAGAAAAATTTTATACAATGGGCCCCTTGTGCTGACCCCTTATGCTTTCTCTTCCAAAAAAGCAGTTTGCTTGCAGGGAAGCCTGCCTGGCCTAGGTCAGCAGAGTCTGTCATATTCCTCAGCAAGTTACCTACTGTGTGCAGAGGAACTGCCATCCCAAAATAATGTTGATAGGAAGAACCCAAATTACCACGAAGGGAGAGACTTTGTGACCAGATCCTAAAGTTCAGTAAGGTAAGTGTAGTTCTTCCTAACCAGAAAATCTGTAAAAAAAAAAAAAACCCAGTTAAGAATCCAATTTGAACCCATCAGCAGGGGCCAACCTAACCTAGTTGCCATGGCAATGAGGATTAAAAATCTGTCATCTTGCTGTCAGTCAAAAGTTAAGAGGTGGACCTGGGAAGGACTCTGGAAACTTCTCTGAAATCCACAGCAAGAGTGGAATGCAGGAAAGGCACATTTTCTCTCTCCTCTCTGAGAGGACCCATTTTCTCTCTTGAGTGTCCTTTTTTCTTTTCCTGTCCATTCAATAAACTCTTTCCTGTTACACTGAGTGACATATCTGAAATTTTTCTGACCTGTTGGCAAGAATTGGTTTGGAGGGAGTCTTTCTGCTGCTTCAGTTTCCCTAGAAGGCTCCAGCTCTGTAACAACAAAGAACTATTATATACTCTATCTTCCATTTTTAGTTATATTTTTATAGACGTGAAGTTGAAGAATAACAATAAACCATGCCTATACATTTGGTCAGATGTTTGTCATTCATATTTTTAAGTCTTTTGAAATCTATCCATTCTTTTTTCCTCTCTGTATGTGATTGTGTATTGTGGTAGAAGATCTCACTGAAAATATATAATGAAGGGAAACTCTCTGAATATAATAAACATCTCCCTCCCTTAAAAGAGGCTTCTGAGACACTCCACTCCATATTCTAAGTTTCACCTGGATCAGGGCTAAGAAATCTCTTTGTTTGAGTTTCCCACCTGAGCTCTGACAGAGTGAGAGTTTACGTGAAGGCCTTTCACCCTTGGGGCTCTCACCTTTGCCTGGGGAACTTTTGCTAGTGAGAATGTCTTGCAGATGTATGTGTTCCTTGTCTTTGTACTTTCCATATGCAATCAATCACAACCTTCTGAATATGTAAACTGCCGAGTTTTCTGTTGCAAATTGTCCTGGAGAGCATCCTGATCTAAATGCTGCAGTATTCATTAAATCTGTTTTCCTGAACACTTCTCTGGTGTCTGAGCCTCCTTTGTCCCACTTCAGTATATGCTACTTTTAATGACTTAAGCAGTTAGATATTCAGTATAATGGTCATCTTTAAGTTAATTCCTATTGCTTCATTGTGCATCTCAACTTTAGGCACATAAACAACTATTTATTAGTGTCACAAATTTTGTGTGTCAAAAATTTATACAGCAGGCTTGAGTGGCGGCTCAGCAGTATTGTGCTGGCCTGGCGTGTGCGACGATCCTAGTTCAAATTCCAGCACCACATACATAACCAAGCGTTGAAGCAATGAAAACCAGATGAAAAACTTAATAAAGTTGATTTTCTGCCTTTAAAAACAAACAAACAAAAAATTCATACAGGACACATCAGGAATGACACTATTCTACCATACCATGTCTTTTCTGGGAATCTCTGTGATAGGCCAGACATACTCTGAGGTGTTTTTACTGACATCTAAAGGTTGATCCTGGGACCTGGCTAAGATTCCAGGAGTTACTATGCACTGGAATAACTACATCTGGACTCTCCAATTCCTGAAACATGGTGGTCAAAGGGAAGTTGAACTTTTATCCAGTCATATGTTTTGAATCCTAGTTGAACAGATTCATCGCCTATCAGTAGTTTTTCTGCTCAGTTTTCTAATACAAGTGTTGACCACATGAAATTACTACTGGAGGAATTTTTTTCAAGAGGACTTCGCTAAAATAAATTCAATTAATCTCTCAGTTGCATTTGAACGATAGATTACTGGTACATGTGACTCCTGCATCTTTGTTCTTTTTGCCTCAAGGACTGGTTCTCATTTTCCCACTGTTGTTGAGTACTTGTTTTAGGTTTGAAGTGAATATGGTCTTTTATTTGAATACCTGAGGGGTTTGTTCTTTTGTCCACTTTCTATACATGAAAGTTAATGCTGTGTTTTCTCTTTGGAATCTTGGTCCCCTTTTCAAACTGTACATTCAAGTGTAATTTATCTCAGAAATTTTCTTAATTTTTTTTAGTTCCATTAGGTTAATTTCTATCACATAGACAGTATGAAAAGTATACGTGTTTGGGTATACTTTACAAATCTGCTTTATTCATTGAATTTTCTTTATTCACCTCTTTTAATTTTCATTTATTTTGTTCATTTTTGTCAATTCTGGCATCAGTGTCTTTTTTTACACTTTAGCAGTGTCTTGTATAGCTGTCAAGGTGGCTTTTATTGCTGAAGGAATTTATTTTTTGATTCTACTAGTTTTTAATTTCCCTGTATTGTCTTGCCAAATTTCTTGAACATCTGCTTGAGATTAAGGAACCACTTTTTCTTCCCTTGATTTCTGCTAAAAATCTACTTATGTTTCATATTATTATTATTATTATTATTTTGCAGAGTTTTTTTGGTCTGCTATTGGGTAATTGAGGCGGGCTCTTGGAGGTAAATCTAATGTTCAGAATGTGTATATATATATATATATATATATATTATTTTATTTCATTAAAAACTTGTTTGATTGTTCAACAAATTAATTTCTGAATTAAAAAAAGGTAGCCCCTGACTCCTCTTCCTGAGCCTTTCTTTGCAGACAGAATTAATGACCACATTTTCAATCATCTTGCAAATTCTTAGTTATTATAATTATCACAGTATGTACACATAGTTTTGTATGCCTATCTTCTTTGTAAATTCCTTAAAGACTCGTACAACTTATTTATTGTTTCATCTTCTGCTTAGGTGACAGTGCCTAACACATAATATATATCTAAAAAATATTCCTCTGAAATGATTGATATATGATAGTTTATGTATGAAAACACTGAACACATTTGTTTTCCTTTGGGAAAATTGTATATTTAATAATATTAAGCTGATTACAATGTTATAATATTTTCTTGATTAATGGGCCCTAACTATGTAACCATCATTTAGTTTTGTTTGCTTAAGATATAGTTAGCTATTCCTGTCTTTTCATAAAATTTTCTTATTGATGTTGAATTATTTAATCAATATTTATAAAATACGCTATGGATTGAATCTTATTATTTAGCTTCTGAGATGACAGGAAGTTGTAATGTGCACCTAGTTCTCAATGTAATGCTTTCATTGCAGACAATAATACTCACATAATTTCCTGTTTCCATTGTAGACTTTCAATACCTTCAAACAACTTTCTTTGGCTATCTTCTCTCAATGTAAACAAAAGAAACACTTTCCAGTTCTTCATGACTAAGGACTTGGTTTACAGGTTAGTTCACCATTGTCAACAAGAAAACAAACCATCACAGGACAGTGCGAACAATTCTATCCTCTTGCTTCAACTCAGTAATCTAAAATACTAATCACCTCGTTCTCATGGAAGGAATCAGGCTTGCATTCCTTTAAAATGCTTTGTTTCATTTTTCAAATTAAAAAATAATTTGCTATCAAAAATACAAATCATCTTCCATGCAAACATGCACGTATAATCATACTTAATTTTTAATATTAGCTTCCAGGTATTTTTCCCCTGTAAAAAATGTAAAATCAAATAGTAGAGTGGATTATAGAACAGTTTTAGAGACAACAGATGTTTGCTGATTAATCTAATCTATTTAAACTTCATTTTTCACATCGACTCATTGAGGGAAATATTAGTAGGACACAAGCAGTCATCACAAAGTCTCAGGAAAGTGCATGATGACAGTAGATGTTTTTAATCAGGCTAGACTATATTATATACAGTTGTAAACACTATGATTAATCTAATCATTCTTCTTGATGGAAATTTTATATTTCCCAAGCTTTGCTTTTCCTCAGTACTTTGTTTTGCTTTTGATTGGTTTGGCTTTGCAATTACACATAATACGGGCATGAATATTGCCAGATATAATTTTATGCCTATATTTATATACCTGTGAACAGATATTTACTATAAATTTCTGAAAGAAGAATGGCTGAATAGGTGAACTTTTAAAATAAATATAATCTTAAAATATTTTTCAGGGTTTACTGTAAATTACCATGAGTTTTTCTATGTTGCTTGTTTTGTCTAATTCATTAATCTTTGTATGGTTATAGCTTATTTATTAACATTTAAATTTATTTAGTTTTTGTCATCTTTGATAAGACTACTGTGTGAGACTTTAGATTCTGTCATCTCAGAGTATTACTTTAAATTGTTAACTACTCAATTTATTATAGCTCTGTATATTGTAGTTCTGTGTGGTTTTTGTTCACATATATTCCTTTCTGAGTAGGTAACTTTAAACGGAATCGATTTTAGAGAGAGAGACAGAGGGAGAGAGGGAGATGGAGAGAAAGAGGAATCAACTTTATTTTTTCATCTGTCTTTTGTTTCCCCTACACTTAGTTGTGTTCGTGCTGCTGGGGTTTGAATCCCTGGTCCTTGTGCAGTCCAAGCAAGTGCTCTAACCCCTGAGCCTTTGCTCCAGGCCTCTAATCTCTATTTTATTTCTATTACTTTTTTTTTTTTTTGCAAGAGTTGGAACTTCAATTCTTTGGACTTCCCAGTTATCTAAGAATTCTGGACTTCTATTAATTCTTCCAGCTTTTAGTCTGAAAATCCGCAATTGCTTCAAGGGAAAGTAATTCCAAATATAAATTAAACACTTTATGCTTCCATTTTCTTCAGTTTTACTCACATAAGTCATTGTTTCCTGGGTGAGGCTGTTTCGTTTTGTTGTTTTGGTACCTGGGCCTGAACTCAGATTTACTTAATCACTGAGCCACATTCCCAGCCCCTTTTTTTATGTTTTTGAGACAGTGTCTCATTAAGTCCTAAGGACCTCCCTAAGTTGGTGAAGTTGGTCTCAAATTTGCAATCCTCCTGGCTCAGCCTCCTGAGTAGCTGGGATTACATGCATCTGGAATTGTTCCTGCCCTTCGTAAATTCTCAGTGCCTCCAAACAATTTGATCTTGGTTTTGTCTTTAAAAACAAAAGTAAAACTTTTCCAGTTGTTCATGCCCAAAGACTTGGTTTACAGGTTAGTTCACCATTGCCAATAAAAAACATATAGTCTCTTGACAGTTTGAATTATTCTTGTCAGCATATTGTTTCAAATCTTCAGTCTAGAATATTAATTCAGTTATTTGGGGGATGTAATTTTTACCATTTGGAAGTCTTCTGTTAATTTAATATTAACTGTTTTGTAAGTGCACATATTTTTCAGTCTCATTCTGATTTTAAAATTGCTTTATTTTTCTAATGAATATTCCATATGGTGTGTCTAACCATGGACCTAAATAACAGTAATAATGCTGTTTTGGATAAGTGCTTCCTGAATTTATTTTTGTATATCAATATTAGAAAAATTTCAGCTATTTGCTCTTCAAGAATTGCCTTCCCTCAATGCTCTCTATATTATTTTCTGGAAAAACCATTAGACATATGTTCATCCTACCCACTACATATATTTTCTCTTTGGGTTTATATTCTTTTAAAAATATCTTCAGACAGATATTTCTGTTTTTAAATTAATTCATTTTTTTCTATATTGCTGTTAAACAACTTCACTGTGTGCTTGGATTCAATAATTATATGGATTTGTTGTTGTTTTTCTTTTAAGAGAAGTACAGTGAGAGAGAGGGAGAGAGAGAAAGCTAATCAACTTTATTTAGTTTTTCATGTGGCTTTCATTGCTCTGAGATTTCATTATGTACATGGTGCTAGAGTTTGAACTCGTGTACTCATGCATGCCAGTCAAGTACTGTAGCTGCTGAGCCACTCCTCCAGCCCCAACATTGTTTTATTTTTTAAATATGTATTAGTTTAATTTCATTAATGAAAATCTATTTGTTATGATTTGTATATGAATGTCCCCCAAAGAATCAAGTAAGTAAATTTGGTTCCCAGTGCAGCAATGTTCAGAGTTAGAACTTTTGGGAAGTTATTGCATCATGGAATGAATGAATTCATTGATAGTTGAGTGGACTAATGAGAACCAGTGGAAACCTAGAAGATGGAACCTGGCTGCAGGGAGTAGGTCATTTGGGATGTACAATGGGAGAGTTTTTCTTGTCTTTGCCCCTTTCTCGCTCTATCTCTTTCTTCTTCTCAATTGCCATGAGCTGAGTAGCCTTCTTCTACTATGCCCTTTTGCTACGAAGTTCTGTCTTATTTCAGGCTCAGAGTAATGAGCTGACTAACCATGTACAAAAAGCACTGAAACCACGTACCAAAGTAAATTTTGCCTCTATTTAACAGTTCTTATCATGTAGGTTGGTCATAGTGATAAAAAGCTAACTACCACATTATTATAGCATGCTTAGATTTTCAAATCCTTCTTTATTCATTTATTCTTTTAAATATAATCTATGTGTTGTTAATAATAAATTCAACTTTTGTAAAACATGGGACTATAATATAGTTGTCATAATATTCACCAAAATTCATGATATCTTACCACCTGAATTCCTTGTGACTCTTGATTGTCAATTCAAGTTTATTTGTGAGATTTATGACTGACTCTGAATTTGTATGCAAATTAATAAATATCATGTCTCAATAAGAAAATATTAACCTTTGGGAATAAATTATGTTTTTCTTTCCCCCCACATTAATTTGTATATTTACTGTGTTTAACATTATTCCTAATCCAGAGTAGGAAAATTATCCAAGGTAATTTCCAGTTTATTCATCACTTAAACAAACACATTTGAACGATGATATACCCCTGAACTATATTAGATACTTGAATGCAAAGATACGTAAAACAAAGAAACTGAGGCCGCTGATGAGAGTCATGTAAATTAAACTCGGACATTTATAAGACTGTCATAAATAGTAGTGTAAAAAGTGCCATAAAAATATAATGGACAGGACACTGAATTACATAAGGAGTAGGAAGAGTAAAGGAAAGTTTCTTACTCAAGATTAGTTTTGAAAGGAGTCATAAGGTTTTGAAAGGACTCATACGATTTCATTAGGGTGAAAAGGAGGACAGATATTCTAAATATAAAGAATATGCAAAAGCACCAATATCTGGGAATTAATGGCATGACTAAGAAGATTGACATGTTCATGTATAATCAAAGACACTGTATGGGAAAGTCAAAGCAAGAATATCTCATTTTGCCTTAAAGATTTTTTTAACACATTGCTATCCATACCAAAGCACAACTTTGGAAGTCAGAGCACTTATTCATCATTTTTTGTTTACCATTTATCCCAGCACTTACTTATTGTCATTGTTCAATCAATGCATTTTAATGAAAACATACTTATTAAGCAACATTAAATTTAGTGTTTAATATATTGTCTGTGTCTCACCCACATTGAAAATGTATCTTATTTTTACAAGGGAGAATCTATAGCATGTAGCAACCCCTTGATTTATCACATCAGAAGGTAAGAGTCAAAGCCTTGAAGCTAGTAAATACCCATAGAGTTACTGAAAAAGAAAGAATGCCCAGTTCCTAAGGAGTATGTGCTTGTGTGTAACAGGGCTGAGATCAGATAGGCAAGGATTTCCAATTCTTCGTGGGTAGCAGAGGCATAGGGAACAGGTTAGAGGAGGAAAGGTGGAAGTAGTGAAGGCTGATGGTGTGGTAGGAAGGGTGGGAGACAGTGATGCAGGTTGGTCGGAATGTGAACAATCACTGCCCTGTATAAAGGTTTTTCTCCCAAGTCAAATTTGAAAATGTTTCACAGAAGTGCTAAATGGGGCAATATCACAGAAGATTAAGATGTCACGAATGTGATGAACAAATAGGCTGTCAGTGACAACAAATAATTTAAAGACCAGATTAAATACGTCGTGGGGGGAAATGAGTTTTCCCAAATGTAAGCTCTAAGTATCTTCAAGTCGTTCTCTGTTTTGAACTGTGGTTAAACATGTGTTCAGCTTAAGTTCTAAATGGCAATTATTTCAGAGTTGTATGGGAGAATGCCAGAACTAACACACTGAAAACAAAAATAAAAGATTAATTGTTCAGTGAGTATTACTGCTTCATCTATACCTCACAGATGTATAAGTCTATACTGCTTATTTTCCTGAAGAGAAATTTAATTTTAGCTAAGAAATGACGAAAGGGAGTCTGATAGAATTCATATTATTTTTCTATAGGAGTTCATTTTACTTCTGAAACCATCAATAAAATCAGGATTAGACTTTAGGCCCAGCTTCTCTTAAATATAGTGTGACTGTTGACTTTTGCTCTAGCAAAAACAGTTTCTTTGATAGCACAATAAAATTAGATGTTCTCAAAGACTTCAGCAAACAATGGATGTTTTTAAGTAGGGAAAATATAGTTTTAAAAACAAGCATTAAGATTGCTCCAAAAATGGAATAGCTATCAAAAATATATTTAAATAACACAATGTTTGTAGCATCTGAACAGAAATACACGTCTTGTCTGAGCTGTAATATAACCTGTGTGGGAGAGCGGATTAAATGTGAGATCTTAAAAATGCCTTTTCTTCAAAGAAATTAAAAAAAAAGAAACTTAATATGCATTCTTAAAATTAGAACCATGTGGGTAGTCTAACATCTGGTACCTGCTGCTGCTGTCCTTAGTTATTAAAGCCACCTAATCAATCTGACATTAATTGTACACTTGACTTTAGAAAAAATACACTCGTTAAGTGCTATGAATATTATTTTATGTCCTTCTCTCCTCTGAAGATATATTTACGTAGAATAAAATAAAATCTCAATTTAGGTTCATTATGATAGCCTTTATGCAAGACATTATTTAGGGAACATTATAGAAATCAGTATCCCAAAACCCTGAGTAACAGTTTTTTTTTTAAATATAATTTTTATTTATTTATTTATTTATTTATTTTTAGATGGAGAGAGAGTGAGTGAGAGAATGATAGAATCAATTTTATTTATTTTTTCATCTGGCCTTTGTTTCTTCTATACTTAGTTGTGTACATGGTGCTAGGTTTGAACCTGGTCCTCATGCACGCCAGGCAGTGCTCCAACCACTAATCCATTGCTCCAGCCCCGCTGAGTAGCAGTTTAAAAATGAAACTAAATACCCAATACATACGTTCTTACCTGCATATAATTCAAATGTTGGTTGATACACTCAATCTGTTTATAAATCAGATTATAGTTTTTCTGAAGTATTTATACCCCAGACAATTTTCATTTATACAATTATAAACTAGATTTAACATCACTGTTCTTTGCAAAACAGAGCCATAGTGGTTATGTGCACCTGTGTCAGTAGCCCTATGAATGTGATGTCTGAATTTTAACAACTGGGCCTATTAACTCAGAGGCTTTGGGAAACACAACCATCTGGATCTGAATTCTCTCTTTCAGGGATACTCTTTGAGGACAAAATATTTTGGCTTCATCATATTAAAATTTTCTAAGCTTTAATTTACTTGTCTTCATAATAATAAGGTATTTGCTTTTAGAAATATAAGAAAAACAAATTTGTGAAGCAATTTCAAGGTTTATGTGATTCAAAATTAAGTCACATCTCCTTCTGCCTGCTGAAAGAGAGGACAAGCATTTTAGGAAATCTAGTTATGTAGGTATTTATCCAGAAAAAAGAAACTTGTTTTAAGAGTATTCTTACTGAAGTAATGCTGTACCTTTATTTCATAGTCTGTTTGCCAATTGCTTATTCTTTTTCCTTCTCCTTTCTTTAAAAAATGTCTCTCAATCTTTCTCTCTTTCTCTCTACACACACACACACACACATGCACACACACACACAGTATTGAAGATTGTAGTGGTGATTTAATGGAAATGACTCCATCTTATTTAATCACTTAAAACTTATTATAAAATAATCTAAATTATTAGACATGTAGCAGCACTGTGAATATTAGAGACCTAACGAGTGATTATTCATGTTATTTAGTAAGAGAGTTGTACTTTAATATAAAATTGATATACAAGGAAAATAGGTTAGAGCTATTATATTAATCTCTAAGCATATAAATAAAAACTAACTAGTTACTTAACTGCAACTGCAATTTGGCACGATATAATAATCATTGCCTTCACCCTGTGTTTCTTTAAAGAGAGTGTCTATAAAATTAATGAGCCTTCTACTCACTATTGAATGTAAAGATTTTACATAAACAGGTAAAATAATCATCATTCCAGTTAGCACAGGATTTTTCATCTGTATCTGTATTTACAGTTATTTCTCTATCCATATTAAATTTGGTCCGTTTTGAAAGTATACAGTCTATTGATATTGTTATCTTTGGTGTAAAACCTTCTTCATTTTCTGCTTCTGACCACTTACTAATATCACGGTTTTGGAGAAGAAATTCTCAGAAGCTTCTGGACCTGATAGAACCATCATAAATCCACAATAGCATAATTTGAAATTACATTTAATGTACCTTACCTGTTGAACATCGCAGCTTTGCTCAGCTTACCTTAAATGTGCTCAGAACACAGTATTAGCCTACAAGTGGAAAAACCATCTAAGAGAAAAGAGTATTGTAAGTGTTGCTGTTGAATATTTGTACACAAAAAAATTATGACTGCATGATGCACTATAGAGTAAGCTTTGTTCAGTCGTGTGATCATGTAACTGACAAAGAGTTGTGGCTTGATGCTGCTTATCAGGGTCACGGAAGAGTATCCTAGCACATATTGCTAGCCTGGAAAAAGATTGAAACTGAAAGTCAGAAGGGTATCTTCTACTGAATTCATATTGTTTTTTAAATAGGATAGAATTCAATAATTGTAAATCAGGACTCTGTATGCACGTGTGTACATGTGGATATGTGTGTGCAAGAGCATGTGTGTATGATGCATTTGTATCATATGTTACATATGTGAGCATCTATTTATTTATGTAGCTTACTTACGCTTTATCACTTCTGGAATTCAATAGCTACGTATATGTGCTCACATCTAACAATAGCATTGCTTGTATGAAATTCTTCCTTTTGGGGAGTTAATTTTAGAGCACCCTTATTTTACTTCGGAGAACTCTTCTATTGTTGGATTAAATCTTGTGGAGTTTCAAATGAAAAATTCTGCTTTCCTTCTAGTCAAAATGAAGGCAATTCCAGGAGGAAACAATTAAAGAGTTTATCTCTAGGATTTCAATCTTGGCAGGTTGCCCTGACTAAGCACTATCTGAGTTTACCCAGCATGCCTTGCAAATATTTTTAAGTATACTTTGAAATGGAAGAGGAGGGTGAATATTGATTACAATTTCTCTTCTTTTGTACATTACCTTTTCTGTCTCTTGAGGAGTATCTGACTATGGCAATCATGAGTTGAAAGTTTTGGGTCTGGAATTTAGAAGGATTTTTGAAGAAATAAAGATCAAGGAAGAGGAGATTTTAATTTAACCTCAACAGTTTTTTTTTAAATTCAATCATTAATGGCTTTGACTTACAGTTATTTCATACAGAAAAAAATAGAATCCTTTATTCATGAAATCAATCTTACTCCCTACCAATTTCTGTAAATGGGACAAAGAAACAATTATTCTAGAAGTTAGGCTTTTGATCTTAATGATCTTGTTAAGAAAAATCTGTGAATGAACAGAATTAACATTTCACAGTTAATTTATCATATGAAAGAACCAAGTAGTAGTTGGATTTGATAATTTGCTTCCTATCTTTATAAGAAACATAACAATCAACACTATTTTTTCCTTATTCAAACTTTTAAAAATAATTCACGATGGGGACTTAAAAATCAAATCTTAGGGGCTGGAGCGGTGGCTCAGCAGTTATGGCACTTGTCTGGTATGTTTGAGGACCTGGGTTCAAATCCCAATACCACATATACAACTAAGTGTCTGAACAGTGAAAACCAGATGATAAACTAATAAAATTTATTTTCTATTTTTGTCTCTTCATTCTTCCTCTCTCTTAAAAAAGAAAGAAAGGAAGAAGATCAAGTCAATGTACACACACTTAGAACAATGTATGGTAGTAACAAAAATTCTATTTTCATTTAACTTTATTTAGTTTAGTTATTCCCAGATTAGGTGATTCATAAAAAGCATATATATATTTTCTAGTTTCAGTCATCAGCAGTTTGAATTTTAAAGGTATCCAGGTTATATGCTATTGATCATGTAAAGCAAGATGCAGTTTTCATGTAACATTGTCTGTGTGATGGCACGTGTTCTAACACTGGGCTACAAGTACCATAATGCTTTGTTCCACTGAATGCACTTGAGAAGCTGCAGTTTCCAATTTAGCATACTTTACAAATAGTAATATAAACTAAAAAGAAAAGGACTATGGAAATATTGCTTACTTATTGTATATAGGTAAAGTAGAAATATCCTCTTTAAAAAATTCACATCATATTTTGTTGTCTAATAATATTGTTGTCTAATATGTCTAATTAATAATATTTTGTTGTCTAATATGATAATATTTTCTGGTGATAGTTTCTGTAAAATTACTTATAATAGAATGATGGTACTTAATCTAATCTAGACTTGTTGTCATATGTAACGTAAACAGTTGTGCAAATATTTGACCTGTAACAAGTTTCCTACAGAATTTGATGTATCAAAAAATCAGAGTAGATTCTTTTTTCCTGATGTGACAAGTTCTGAGAAAAGGTAATTTGGGAAAATAAAATCCCTGGACAAATCCTCCAAAGCATTTCCAATTACTTGGTATGTCATTGATGGATTTTTATTTCTCTCTTGAAATTAGTAACCTATGCAATTTGAACCAACAAATATCCCACCCTTGCTTTGAATGTGTCAGCTCCTAAACTGAAGAATATTTATTTTACTGCTTGATGAATTAAAGAATAAACAATTAATCACAGATATTCCTTTCCTTTTTCTAAGTCTTGATGGATGTTCTTGTATACATCCTGTCATTGATGGATATTTATTCCACTTTGGCAAATAGCGATGCATAAAAGTTTAACTGCAGAAGAATGCCCCTTCTATTCTTGATGCATAAAAATGTAATTGCCACATTCCTGAGAGAGATAATGGACTGCATCTCTTTAGGACCTAAGTTACTCCCTGTTAGTTTGTTTCTTACAGGGATTCATTAGCTCGAGAAACTACTGTTTTTGCTCAGGGAACTGCAATAGAAACACATTGAAGAGCGTTTTATCCATCATATGATTAGGCTCTTTAGAGCTTTAGGGTTGAGGCTTTGTGGTGTTTAAATTATAATCCCATGTTTAAACTAGCTCCTGGCATCAATATTTACCGAATCAATATCTAAATGATTCAGAGGAATTGAGGCTATTAGAATGAATTGCTATCAATCCATTTGTTTATCCATCCTTTCATCCATCCATTCATTGACTGTTTAATCTACATTGTGGTCTAAAATGTATGTTTCCATTTAGATCTCAAACCCCTCCAGTATGGTTTATATGACGGTGATTCCTTTGGGGCAATCGTTCTAATTCAAGTAAAATGTTTTAAATCCTTACTTTGTTTACTTTTCCTGTTTGTTCTGTTATGTTTAATCTATTGATGGGTCTATCCTTAAAGTTGTCATATGTTCTTATGTTAAGGATATCTTTTGTTGTTATATTTTTACCTTTGATCTCTGTTTGACTATCATCTCAACCACAACATCATCTACTTGTATATAAATTAGTGCAGTATTTTGTATGTAGATTACTCTAATTTTATTTTATTTTTTTGTAAATTTTATTAAGGGGTTGAGTTGTTGTACAATCATAAATGCATATAAAGTAATAATGATATGCATTTGATACTAAATCATAATTACCCCCACATCATCCACATCCCATTCTCTTGATTCTTCTATATTATGATACTATAAGAAATATGTGTTTGTGTATATATATATATATATATATACACACACATATATTCACAATTTTATATATATCCATATATATATATAATTGTCAATTTTCCAGAATTAAATGATTGCATAAGTATTATTTAACTACTAAGAGGGGGAGTGCATTGTTGATTGTCTCCCTAGACCCCTCCCTCCCTATCCTCCATTATTCTCCAGTCCCTCTTCCTTTCCTCCTCGACCTCTACTCCCTCCTCCACTGACATGCCTATGATTCCCCTAGATTATGTGTTGTAATGACTTTGGTGGATCTAATATGAATTTGACTACCTTTCACCAAAGCCTGGGTTTAGCTCTAGCCTCTACAAATGAGGGAAAACATTCAACCCTTGAGTCTGTGTGTTTGGCTAACATTGCTCAACATGATTTTTTCCATCGCCATCCATTTACATTCAAAAGCTGCATTATCATTGCTTCTTATATATACCAGAACATTCATCCAGTGAGGGGCATCTGGGTTGATTCCAGAATTTACCTATTGTAAAGTGAACTGTTATGCACATTTATTTTGCTGTGTCACTGTAATAGTGCTGATTCTAACTCCTCTGGAAAAATACCCAGAAGAGGGAGAGCTGGGTCATATGATGGATCCACCCATAATTTTTTGAGGAGTCTCCACACTGCTTTCCAGAGCAGCTGTAACAGACTTCAGTTCTAGCAACAGTGTGCTTGTGTTCGTTTCTCCCCTCAATCTCTCCAGCATTTATTACTGTTGGTATTTTTCATCTTTGTTAGTCTTACTGGAGTGAGGTAAAAGCTTAATCTAGTTTTGATTTGCATTTCTCTGATTGCTAGTGATTTAGAAAACTTCAACATGCACTCATTGGCTTTCTTGGCTTCTTTTGTTAAGAAGTTTCTATTTAGCTTTCTGGAACATTGATTGATTAGATTGTTTGTGTTTTTGATATTAAGCTTTTAGAGTACTTTGTAAATTTGGGATATTAGTCCTCTGACAGAGGAATCAGAGGCCATGATTATCTCCCATTCTGCAGATTCTTTCTTGACAATTTTACCAATTTCTTGGTTGTGCAAAAGCTTTTTAATTTAATATTGTCCCACTCATTAATTCTTGACTTTAATTCTTTGGCTTTGGGAGTCTTGTTGAGGAAGTCATTGTTAAATCCCACGTGCTGGAGAGTTGCTCCTAATTTTTCTTCAGGCAGTTGTATGGTATCTGGTTTAATTGCTAGTTCCTTGATCCATTTTTATTTGATTTTTGTACAAGGTGAGAGATAAGGATCTAATTTCAGCTTCCTGCTAGTGACTGTCCAGTTGGTCCAGCACCATTTGTTGAATAAGATGTCTCTTTCCATGTCACATTTTGACCCCCTTTGTCAAAGATCAGATGTTTAAAGACTTTGCAGTTGTACTCAGAGTCCTCTATTCTAGTCCATTGTTGTTCATTTCTATTTTGATACATGTACCATTCTGTTTTTGTTACTGTAACTCTATAGTATAATATTAGATCTTTTGTCTTTCTTGCTTAGTAATGTTTTGACTATTCTGGGTTTCTTTTTTTTCCAAATGAATTTGAGAATTTTTTTTCTGTACCTGTAAAGAATGAAATTGGTTTCTTTATGGGGATTGCATTGAATCTGTATAGAGCTTTTGGCAGAATGGCCATTTTAATTATATTAATTCTGCCTAACAAAGAGCATGGAACATCTTCCCATCTTCTCAGGTCTTCAGTTTCTGTCTTCAGGGTTCAATAACTTTCCTTGTAGAGGTCTCTTACTTTGTTAGGTTAATTCCCAAGCATTTTATTCTTTTTTAATATATTGTAAATGGGACTGATTTCCTAATATCTTCTTCTGCCCCATTATTATTATCGTATAAGAAGGATATTGATTTATTGGTGTTGATCATGTAGTCCGCCACTCTGCTAAACGTGTTTATAAGCTTAAGCCATTTTCTGGTGTTTTTTGGAACTTGCAGATATAGGATCATTTTGTCAACAAAAAAAAGGATAGTTTGGCATCCTCTCTTCCAACTCTTACCCTTTGATTTCCTTCTCTTGCCTGACTGCTCCAGGTCAAGTCTTGAGGACTATATTGAATAAAAGTGGTGAAAGTGGGCAGCCTTGTCTTGTTCCCAGTTTAGTGCAAATGCTTTCAACTTTTCTCCATTTAAGGTTATATTAACTGAGGAATTGGCATATATGGCCTCACAAAGTTAAGGTAAGGTCCTTTGATCCTATCTTCTCCAGAATTTTGAGCACCAATGGGTGCTGAATTTTATCAAAGTCTTTTTCTGCATCTTATGAGATGATCATATGATTTTTGTCCACAATTTGGTTTAAGTGATCATAGGTGTGATAAAACTCAGAGGGGAATCTGTCAGATCCTCAACTTCTCTTTGGAAGACTTTCAATTGCTATATAGATTTCAGTGACTATTATGGGTTGTTTACGATTTCAATTCAAAATGCAACAATTTGGGAATGTTGAGTGTATTTGGAAACTTGTCTTCCACATTATCTAATTTAGAGGAGTATAGTTTTTCAAAATATATTCTTGTAATTTGTTTCATTTCCATAGGGTCAGTGGTGGTCTCCCTTTTTGTGATATTAATGAGTTGCTTCATTCTCCCCTTCTTTTGGTGAGATTAGCTAGTAGTCTGTTCATTTTATTTATTTTTTTCAAAGAACTAGCTCTTTGTTTCATCAGTTCTTTTTATTGTATTTTATTTTATTTATATATTTATTTTGGTGGTGGTTGCTCTCAATTTCATTGACTTTGGCTCTGATTTTGATTATTTTGTGTCTTCTGCTGGCTTTGGCTTAGATTGTTCTTCCTTTTGTAGGGATTTAGGTTGAGCACAAGCTTATTTATTCACAATCTCCCCTGAGTTTTAATGTAGGTACTCAGTATTATAAAATTTCCCCTAAAACTGCTTTCATGCTATTCCATAGCTTTTGATATGTTGTGTCTTCATTCTCATTCTCTTCCAAGAATTTTTTAAATTTCTGTCCTCACACCTTCTTGGATTAACTTTTCATTTACTAGGGCATTATTCAATCTCCATGTATATTTGTGTTTTATATTATGATTTTTTGCAGTTAATTGCTAGGGTCATGACATCATTGTCTGATAGGATTCACAGAATAATATCTACTTTTTCACATTTGCTGAGATTTCCTTTATGAATTAGAATATGATCTATTTTGGGAAAGATCCATTTGCTTCTGAGAAGAAAGTATACTCAGCCAATTTTTGGTGGAATATTCTATATATGTCTGTTAAGCCCATTTGATTTATGCGTTATTTCAACTGGAGATCTCTTTATTGCTTTTTTATTGCTTTGATGATCTGTCTATTGGTGACAAAGAAGTATTCAAGTCTCCTAGTATTATTGTGTTGAGGTCCACAATTGGTTTATATCATGGAGTAATTTTTCCACACAGTTGGGGGCTTTGGTGATTTGAAATTGTATTTACTATGGTTATATCTTTCCATGTATTGTTTCCTTTACT
>PVKS010017060.1:0-42694 GCA_004027875.1 Aplodontia rufa | reverse complement strand
AAACCCAAGGAGGGAAGGGGCTCCAGGTGTGAAAGGCCCAGAAAGGAGGTGTAGCTGCCACACTTCTACCAAAGGGAAGATGGGAAGACCAAGCAACACAAAAAGAGAGCAGCTGCTACCAACCCCCAATCCAAGTGTCCAGCTCCAACATATTTGTGGGTTCCCTAACTGGTTATGCTGACCCCTGAGTACCTATGTGGAATCGACAGTTTCAATGAACATAAATTTTGGTACAGTCTCATCACCATAGAAACCTCTGGAAACTACTTTTTTGCATTCTGGCCTTGAACATGGCGGGCAGGGTGGGGGGAGGCAGTGCCAGGAGTCAATGCCAGCCCCCTACTGCATCTTCCAGAATGCCCCCCAGATGCCCTCATTGTCTCCAAGACTAATAACCATGAGGTGGATCTCTGAGTTACTAATCCTTTAGTACTATTATGGTTTGGATGTGAAGTGTCCCCCAAAAGCTGATGTGTGAGATAATATAAGAAAGATTAGAGGTGAAATGACTGGGTTATGAGGGTCTTAACCTAATCAGTGAATTAGTCCTCTGAGTGGTTTCTGAAGACAGGTAGGGTGTGCTTAGAGGAGGGGAGTCTCTGAGAGTATGTCTTTGGTATATATATTTACTTTCTGGCAAGTGGAACCGGTGGGGTACATATTTTGTCCCTGTCAAGTGGAGTGGCTGTCTCTCTCACTCTCTTTCTCTCTCTCTCTCTCTCTCTCCCTCTCTCTCTCTCTCCTTCTTGGTGCAATGCCCTGAGCCACTGTTTTAGTCAGCTTTTTCATTGCTGTGACTCCAGGACCTGACAAGAGCAATTTTAAGAGGAAAAATTTATTTGGGGGCTCGAAGTTTCAGAGGTCTTAATTCATAGGTGGCTGGCTCCATTCCTCAGGGCTGGAGGTGAAGCAGGACATGGTGGTGGAAGGTTCCAGGGAGGACAAAGAGAAACTCTACCCAGATACAAAATGGGCACACCCCAATGACCCACCGCCTCCAGCCATGCCCTATCAGCCAGTTAATCCCTGTTAAGGGATTAACTGATTGGGTTAAGACTCTTATAACCCCATCAATTCACCTCAGCTTTCCTGGATTGTCACACTTGAGTTTTGGGGGACACCTTTCATCCAAACCAGAGCAGCCACTTTCCTCCACCACACTCTGCTATAACTGATATTCAGCCTCACCTCAAGACCCCCAAAAGTGGAACCAGCCTTCTACAGACTGAAACCTCTGAAACCATGAGCCCCCAAATAAACTTTCCCTCCTCCAGAATACCAAATATTATTGTTGTGAACGAGTTCTTCTTCTTGGCACCTCTCTCTGGATTCACTTGGATTAGCTCAAGTCAGTTCTCCATTTTGTATTCAGCCACCACCGTCTCCCTTTGCGCTCTTCCCCATGTTGGTATTATCTCTGTAATGATGTTGTCTGAGTCCTTAATCTGTTTCTGCAGCTCTGTGGTATTTATCACAGTTTTATCAACTTTTTTTTAGGGCCTTTCTTTATCTAATTCATGTTCTTCCTAGTTTTCTAGAGCGTGAATTACTTGAGTGAAACTGCCTTGGGTTCTTGAAATTTCCAGCCGCGCCAATATGCTACGCCCCTCATTCTCCTCAGGCATTTTCCTCCCTGTTAGACTTTTTGTGTCATTGTGCTCCTGGTTGGGCCGCTCTGACCAGATGTTCCACATGCTGAGTTACAGTGTGGGAGGATTCTCCCTGTTTCCTCCTCAGAACTACAATCTGAAGCCTAGGAAGATGGCCTCTGATGGCACAGTAGGGTCCGCTGTGAACCGTCACACCGCAGAGGACTGTGGCAGTCAGGGCATCATTCATCCAGTTCAGGAAAGGCCTGGGGATGTGCTTTTCCCACTTCCCCAGCAAAATTTATGCAGCCCACCAAACAAAGGAGAGTAAAAATAAAAGCACACACTTAGTCACCTTCACCCTGAATTTTGGATAATAGCCACAAACCCTTCCTAGAGGTACCACGTCCACATGCTATGTTAAGCTATTTTAATCACATTAAATCTATCAGGCTATGTTAATCCTTGCAACATCCCATCCCTATCTTACAGATGAAGAAACTGAGTTACTGAGAAGTTAGGTGGTGTGCCCCAACTTACATAAGAAGAAATAGGAGCCACTGGACTTCAGGATCTGTATTTTCAGGATCCATCCTAGCCTGGGTCCCATTTTTCATGGCATGAAGCTTTCCATCCACCTCAGCCATGAGGATGCTCATGTGGTGGGACTTCCCAGTTCAGGGAGCAGGTCGATAGCATTCATGTCTGTCTACTCTAGGATCTGTGTTCTTCCTTTATTCGTTGCTTTTTGAAGTCAATGGCATTAGTTTTTATTCTTTCCATTGTTTGATTTCTGGTGGTAGATTTTGGCAGTGGTAGGGGGTGGTTTAGAGAATTTGGACATTTGAAATTTCTTTTTTATAATCTTTGATCATTTTATGAGGTACTAAGTGATGGGCAGTCTACAAACCACTTTCACTCTGCCACATTTGCCCAGAAGTTTCATTTTAACATCTTTGGAGGGCTTGAAACATGTATACTTGAGTTAGGATAGAATCCCAGAGGAAGGGTTCCTACACTTTGGATTCTGCTTGGTTAAGGGAGGAGATACAGAAATTAGGTAGATGAAGCCATGTGTTATGATTGGAATGTGAGGTGTCCCCCAAAAGCTCACATGTGACAATTCAGGAAGGCTGAGGTGAAATGATTGGGTTATAAAAGCCTTAACCCAATCAGGGAGTTAATCTCCTTATAGGGATTAATGCAACTGTGGCCTGGTAGGGTGTGGCTGGAGGAGGTGGTGAGACAGGGGTAAAAGTTAGGCAGTCAGTGTAGGCAGAATAATGTGGGTCGATAAGGAGAAAATTAACTGATGGTCATTTTTCCGGACTGGGCAAAAAACATTCCACTGCCCTAGGTAAGCAAAGGTGCATATCAGCTTCACATCCACTTTGCTAACAGTGGCGATCCAGACAGCAACTCCCCTGTGCTCATAAAGATGCTTGTGGCCCAGGATCAAAGACTAGGTCAGACCAGAAATCTGCACTCAAGTTCCTAGGCATGGGGGAGGGAAGGCAATGATTACCCAAAGGAGGGGAATCTTGAGACTATAAGAAAGATGAGCTGGACCCCCTCTTCGAATTCTTAGCTCTAAGACTCCCTTCTCCTGGAGAAGTCTTTTTCTTTCTATCCTCTCTTAAATAAACTGTTTGCTCTGCTTGCCTCAGTGTCCCTCGATTTCATTCTTAGACTCAGAGAGGACACGAACCCAACATCCACAAAACCAGCATCAGTGGGTATTGGGGGTGTGCCTCTGGGGTATACATTCTGTATCTGGTGTGGAGGTTCTCTCTCTGCTGTTTCCCAATGTGATGCCTTGAGCTCCCTGCTGTTCAGACTCACCTCAAGCCCCAAAGAAAGGAGCCAGCCTTCTGTGGACGAAGACTTCTGAAACCCTGAGCTCTCAAAATAAACTTCTCATTCTGAAATTGTTGTTCTCAGGTTGTTTAGTCACAGCAGCGAAAAGCTGACTGAAACACCATGGTAGGAAGACTATGTATAAGGCAAAGAATCTAGGAAGAGCAAATATATGAGAAGAGCTACAGGCAATTCTGAGATCCAAATCCTGACTCTTAGGAGATAAGGATAGAGAGAGACAGAGGATGAGTCAGTATTAGCCTTGGAGAACTTGCTAAGGAAGGAATGGGGCAAGGGAAACCACTGAAGGGTTTTGATCAAGGCATTTCAGATTTTATTTATGTCACCCTGGCTATTGTGTAAAGTAAGGATTTGCAAAATGTAAAGCAAGGGACAGGAAAATAGTAGATTATTATATTATTATAATCAAATATCGTATTACTGGGGCTGGAGCAGTGGCTCAGTGGTTATGGCAGCTCAGTGCTTATGGCACTTGCCTGGCATGCCCAAGGATACGAGTTCATACCGCAGCACCACATGTGCAATGAAGTGTCAGAGCAATGATGAAAACCTAAATAAAAGTGCTTCTCTCTTTCTCACTATCCCTCATATTATGTATATTTCTCCCAATATATTTACAAGTGTAGACTTCTGACAGTCACCAAGAACTTTCTTATATGCATAGTGTGTACACACATCTAATTTTCATTACTATACTGCAAATTCAATAATAGGAGTTAAAGTGTACAATTTATTTTTATAAAAACTATAGTGCCAATCTAACACAAAGGGTTGCATATGTTTGGGCTTAATTCATGTAATGAACTTAGGAGTGGATAGATAGATAGACAGATGGCTTCAAGCAGTCTCTGGAGAAATAAGGTGAAAATCAGAAATACGAAAAATGGAACAAAGCGATAAATTCTGATCTGACATTTCCTACCAGAAAATATGAATTTTATTTTGTTTCATGTTTAAATGTATAAGCTGAATGTCTTGCAGAAAATTTATTCTGTCAAAGAAATAGAAAAAGAGACAAATTATGAAGTAACATGAATTTCTGTAGCTACTAGGAAACATTTATACTTATGAAACACCTTAATGGTGGTGCAACCTAATTTGTAGTGTTAATAGTACTGAGGGTGAATTATGTGATAACTCAGTAAATCAATTTTGTGCACATTATTAAGAAAGAATTTTTCAAACTACAATCTCATACCTTATAAAATTTTAAATATCCACCAAACAACTCAGTTACCCCTGCTATTTAATTGGTGGCTAGGTTTCTGTGAAGGATTCATTTTCAGTTGATTCTTGTTGATTTCTCTTTCAACTCACCTGCCTAGCAGCTTCAGATCACCCATGACAAGCTCCTCTGTAACACAAATGTACATTTCATAATAATTATTATCACAGGTATTTTGTTTGATCTAACCGGTCTGTAAGAAATGAACTGCTCACCTTTAAGAATCAATAACCATTTAATACAGCAAAAAGCAATTAGTTAAATAGCAGCCTAATATCCTCAGACTACTCATCCACCTCTAAAAGGTAGATAATGTATTCCTTATTCTGGTGAAATGAGCCCTACTGTCATTGCTATTATTTACAAAGAGAAATTTTTAACTTTCCTAATAATTAAATAGATGTCCTTTAAAGGTAAAAGTAATATTTCAAATTAAAATGTTTCCCCCTTCCAAATTCCCTTATCACCTTCCCAACACAACTACCTTTAGAATAGTTTGGGCTTGGATTTTTCACACTTTGGCCTTGAACAAGAGCCTGTGTTCTTATTAATAAAATAATCTTACAAGGTTAGATGTGTTAATGAGATCATATTGCAAAAGCCAGTGCAGAGAAATTATCAACAAATTTTTTAAATGAATATGGACTTACAATTGAGGGGGAATCATTATCAAACAATCAAGAGCAAATGTATATTTACATAGTTAGCCAAGGCTGATGTCATGTCATTGTTTCCCCGCTTGGGTTCCCCATGGTTCTATGTTTCCCCCAAAAGAACCCTTATGTTAAATGGGCTTCTCATGGAGGTCAGAGATCTCCTTCTGAGTTGATTTCCCAATACTACCTCCATCCAGTCTTCTTGATATCCCTTCTAGTCTCTCCCCTCTCCCTGCCCCACTCCCTACGTCTCCAGGTATCCTAGGCAAGTTTCCCCCTGTTTGTGTAAAAATTCATGCATGTTGAGGTTATTATTAGCTTAGCCATCTATCATACTGTTTCCGGTTGTATTCTAGCTGCCACAAATGAGAGAAAACATTCGGCCCTTGAATGTCTGAGATTGGGATACTTCACTTAGCATAATTTTTTCCATCTCCATTCATTTGGCTTCAAAAGCCATAATATCGTTTTCTCTAATGGCCAAGTAGTATTCCATTGTATATATGTACCAAAGTTTTTGAATCCACTCATCAAGTGAGGGGCATCTGGGTTGGTTCCATAGTCTAGCTATAGTAAATTGAGCTACTATAAACATTGATGAAGCCATGATATGCTGATTCTAATTCTTTTGGGAAAATACCCAGAAGGGGGATAGCTGGGTCATAAGGTGGTTTCAACTCTAATTTTTTTTTTTCAGAGAAACAACTTTATTTAGTTTTTCACATGACCTTAGTTGCTCCAACACTCAGTTGTGTACGAGGTGCTGGGGTTTGAACCCGGGTCCTCGTGCTTGCCAGGCAAGCGCCGAAACCGCCGAGCCACCGCTCCAGCCCCAGTAATTCTAATTTTTTGAGGATTCTCCACACTGCTTTCCAGAGTGGCTGAACCAGCTTGCAGTCCCACCAGCAATGTGACAGTGATCCTCTTTTCCCACAGCCCCTCCAGCATCTGTCATTGTTCATATTCTTCATTTTTGCCACTCTAACAGGAGTGAGGTGGAATCTCATTGAAGTTTTTATTTGCATTTCTCTTATTGCTAATGATGTAGAGCAATTTCTCATATATTTATGGGCTTTCTGGACTTCCTCTGGTGAGAAGTTTCTTTTTAGATCTGTAGTCCATTTATTTACTGGATTATTTGTTATTTTGTTGTTTAGTTTTTTGAGTTCTTTGTATATTCTGGATATTAGCCCTCTGTCCAAGGTGTAGCAGGCAAAGATTTTCTCCCATTCTGTTGAGTCTCTCTTGACACTCTTGACTAATTCTTTAGCTGTGCAAAAGCTTTTTGGTTTAATTGCATGCATCCCATTCATTTATTCTTGACTTTACTGCTTGTACCATGGGAGTTTTGTTAAGGAAGGCACCGCTGACCCCTATGTCCTCTAGTGTTAATTCTACTTCTTTTTCAAGTAAATTTAAAGTTACTGGCTTAATATCCAGATCTTTGAACCATTTTGATTTAACTTTTGTGTAGGGAGAAAGGTAAGTATCCAGCTTCAGTTGTCTACACATGGCTGTCCAATTTGTCCAATACCATTTATTGAACAGGCTATCTTTCTAATGAGTATTATCTTGATTAACAGATTATGGTATTAAATCTGACTGTGGACATTCTCCTTATGGATACTGAGCCATTCTACTGCCAAATTTAGGTGATATGATTTTCTGGTTTCCACATGAAGCACAAACATGAAGTCTTCTAGCATCATTTGGTTCTGGAAACATAAACCAAAGCTCTTTGTGTGATATAGAATATCTGCTCTCACCCCTCACAGTGTTCCCTTTCCCCCAAAGAACACACGTGAAAGATCAGAGTTAGCTAAAGATGAGAAAACTAAGGGTGGCAGACAATAAAATGGGTCCAAGAAAGAACAAAATATCTGTTTTTTCTGCTTAATCTCCTTGCAGATTTAATTGCTATTGACCACCCCCTTTCAGGTATCCTTCTCCCTTAACTTGACACAGTGTGGGTTCTGACTTTCCACTTCTCACTTGAAATGATTGTAGTCTATCATTCCAGTCCTGGTCTTTGATCCTCTCACATTTTATAATAAACAAGGTCGTATATATCTTTATCCAGTTTGAAAATATTTACCAAGCACCTACTGTGGGCTAGTTTTTGAGTAGACATGGGTCCTTCTCTCCAGAAGCTACCAGCCAGACTGAGGAGCCTATGTACAAACAGATCTACAATGTAATTCCGTCCCAGTCTGCTTCCTGTCATTGTAATAGAATGCCAGAGACTAGGTAATTTAAAAAGAAAAGAAATTATTTCTCACAGTTATGCAGAGTGAGAATTCTAATATCAAGATGCTGGTATCTGGTAAGGGCTTTCTTGCTGTAAAATGTGGAAGAGGGCAAGAGGGCAGGAGTATGCCAACTGTGTCTCTTTCTCTTCTTACAAAGTCGCTAACTGCATCAGAGGTCTCCACCCTTATGACTTCATCTAAGCCTAACAGCTTTTCAAAAGCACCACCTGCAAATATCATTGATATGTAAATTTGAGGATTAAGTTTTCCGAGGACTCTGGTGGGGGGTGGATGAATTCATAGCTGATATAGAATGTGCTGTTGAATAGGTAAACATGGTGAGCTCTGTACCACTCACTGCTGGTACCACTGACAGCCACACTCACAAACTAAAGGAAGCTCAGTACAGTGGATGGCTTGCCAGCTTCTTAACTAATGCCACCTGCTCTCAGCCAACTCTTCCTTACAGTCTCTTTGGTACCCTCATCTTTTTACCCACAGACATCTTGTTCGTTTTGCTAAGAGGTAAAGAAAGTCCAGCTTCTTTAACAATGTCACTATGGTGTATCATCTTTGATTGCTTGCTTTGTTAAGGGAATAATACATAGGAGGATTCAAACATACTTTCTTGATAAAGCTCTGGAAAGATGGCTCAACACTGGGTGGTGACTGTCCCACAGAATTCACTCTCCATCTCTGGGCTGGTGGTGGTGGAGCCAGGAGCTATGATTCCCAGCCTTCCTGGTAGGTAGAGTGGTCATGATGCACTAGGAAGGCAGGCAGCGGTGTGGTATGAAATTTCTACACCACTACAGGAAACAACTTACTACTTTCTCTTACCCATTTTTCACTGGCCAAAAAGTGGCAACCCAAAGTAGAAACCATCTACAGAGCCACCTAAGGAACCTGGGTCTCTCAAAACAGCCGCATGGACCAATGCCTCCTAACGTGTTCTGGACTGTGATATGAGAAAGAAAGAAACTTCTAGATGATGGAAACAGTATTTTAAAGTATCTTTTTAAAATAGTTTTGCTTGTACCCAAACTGATGCATAGGTGAAGATAATTTCTGGATAGTTCAACTAAGTAGAAAACATATTGCTGCTTCTGTATTCTTAAGTTTAGCTGTCAGAATTTCAGGGGCTAATTCATCACCAAGAAGCAAAATCAATGACCATTCCAGCTCTTTTTAAAAGCACTGAAAGAACTATGATTTGCAGTTCTTTTGTTGCCAGTTTGAAAATGTCAAAGAGTGAAGCCCATGACCTCTATGTAAATCCAAACCATGAAGACACTGCTATGCTGCTCATGCCATGTTTTGAAGACTACGTCCAGTGCTTCAGAGAATGTGAAATGAATGCAGGAAATCATCACTCTGTGCTTACACTGTGTTATGATGGAGACAGCCATTCTTGATATGTCAAATCTGGAGACTTAATTTAAGGAATTGCTTGATTTAAAAATGGAAAAAGGGTTATACAAAAATCTTTTCTCCCTATTTTAATATTTTTTAAAAGAACAACACAAACATGGAAATCTACAGCAATTAAATTATAGCTAAATAAATTACAGTGCAGCCTCTACGGAATTTTAATAAAATGTTGACAATTATAATCTTAAAGAGTATGGAATTACATACCTGATGCAAAGGTAATCAAAAAATCAGAATAAATATTTTACTTATACTATGATTTTAGTTATGAAAATTATGCCACATCTATAAGGACAAGAGCAAGGGGATGGGGACAGAAAACAGAGGTTGTAGGTTACACTGATAATACTCCGGGTATGGTGCTGTTTCTTTCCCCTTTGAAATTATTCATCACTCTTGCTTTGACACTATTTGAGAAATAAATATTTTTTCTTTTTAATTTCCCTATTTTTCTACATTTTTCATCTAAACACATGGGTGTAGCATAGTTCCTAATCCCTTTAGACTTAAATCACATGTAACATTGGGTACCCTCAGGCTGGTGACTAACACAACTATGTGGGAGCCTTGTCATGACTTCCTCCATCTTCAAATAAACAGTTCACACCTGTAGTCATGTTTTAGGGACTATTCTTGATATTTATTTTAAGAAAAAAGTGAGGGAATGATGCTCAATGGATTATATTGCTAAGTGTTTTTCTTGCTTAAGTGCACAATTCTTGGTATCTTTTTAAATCACTCGTTTATGCAGCCCTTCTGGAAAGCAGCGTGGAGAATCCTCAAAACGCTAGGGATGAGCCCACCATGTGATCCTGCTGTTCCTCTCCTGGGTATTTTTCCAGGGGAGTTAGAATCAGCACATTACAGTGACACAGCAATAGATATTGAGCTGTTCATAGCAGCTCAATTTACAATACCTAAATTATGGAAACAACCCAGATGCCTCTCACTGGATGAATGGATCTAAAAACTGTGGTACATATATACCATGGAGTTTTACTCAGCAATTAGAAATGATATTGCAGCCTTTGAAGGTAAATGGATGGCTATGGAAGAAATTATGCTGAGTAAAATCAGCATAACCCAGAGAACCAAGGGTCGAATGTCTTCACTCATCTGTGGAAGCTGGAGCTGGATCCTGGCCATTGAGAAAGGAGGTCTATTATCATGATTTAAATTTGGAAAAGTTGTAATGACACACAACCTAAGGCATTTGTAGAGATGTTTTGGGAAGGAGGGAGGGGGAGGGAAAAAGGTGGATGGGGGTCTTAGGGGGTAAATCTAACATTCAGAACTTATATATTTTTATATATATTATATTATATATATTATATTATATATATTATAGTATATAATATATATAATATAATATTTATATTATATTATATATATTATATATTATATTATTTTATATATATTATATAATATATATTATATATTTTTTTTTCGTTAGAAGCATGTTTGATTGTTCAACAAATAAATTTCTTTTTTTAATTAGATGATATAGAATTACAATTGAGGAGGAAACATTATCAAACATTCAAGAACAAATGTATATATATTTAGTTATCCAGGACTAATGCCATGTCATGGATGCCCAGCTTGGGATCCCCATGTTGCTGTTTCCCCCAGAAGAACCCCTGAGTTAAATGGATATCTCATGGAGGTCAGAGATCTCCTTCTGAGATAATTCCCCTGCATTCGTACCCTCCAGGCTCTTAGGTGTTCTTCCTAAGCCCTCCCCACCCTGTCCCCCAGCCTAGGCCTCCAAGTAACCTAGGGAGCCATCTCCCTGTTGCGATAAGAATCATACAATTTGAAGTTATTATTAGCTTAGCCGTCTAACATACTGCTTCCCGATGTATTCTAGCTTCCACAGATGAGAGAAACCATTCGGCCCTTGAGTCTCTGAGATTGGGATACTTTGCTTAGCATAATTCTTTCCATCTCCATCCATTTGATTTCACAAATAAATTTCCTTTTTTTTAAAGAGAGAAACAACTTTATTTAGTTTATCACATGGCCTTAGTTGCTCCAACACTCAGTTGTGTACGCGGTGCTGGGGTTTGAACCCGGGTCCTCGTGCTTGCCAGGCAAGCACCGAAACCACTGAGCCACCACTCCAGCCCCACAAATAAATTTCTTAATAAAAAAAAATCACTCGTTTAATGACTGCAAAATCATCTATTCACTGCTTGAGAACAAAAATTAAATTAAAAAGCCCTCTGAATAATCTTTTTTCTCCCCTCTTCCCTCTCTTCCTTAGCCCCTTGCCACTGGCATCGTGATTGAAGTATTTCAAAGCATCCACCACCCACTCAACCCACTTGTGAACTTAGCAATAATTGCATCCAATGCTCTGGCCAGGGGTGGCTGCCCAGCTGCTCAACTCAGACATTGCAGGACTAAGGCCTACTTTCTCCAACTCATGTCTAAGAGAGGTGTCCACAAGAAGACCAGTAGAGTAGAGGCAGGGGACCAACCGAAAGGAGAAGGGGAAGGGAGGTACTGGGAGACAACACTGAACAATTTATATTGCGTGCACACACAAATATATAGTAACAAATTCCACTATTATATATAATTATAATGCACTGATAAAAAAATAAATAGTTTTTTATGGTATCAAAGTAAAAAAAGACTTGATGCAAAAAGAAGCAAGCGGCCTTCACTGTGCCTGTGACAATCTTGTCCCTGTGTAGCACCTTTCCTACTGTTTTCCTAATTTCTCCATATAGATCTCGGAAGAACTTTCAGTGTGTCAATCACCTTCCTCCCCCGGTTTAAGACAGAGGTCTTTGATGATGCTAAGAGGACAGTCCCTCAGTCAAAAATCAAATAATTCACAAAATCAACCTGACAAATAGGCAATTTAAGGCAATTTAAGGAAAACTACAAGAATCAATCGATGCTTTTAACAGTTTAAACTTGGCTATCTCTGAAATGCTGCACTTGCGTCATAAAAGGATAAGAAGGGCCTCTTGCAGATGTTTCTTTTACTGAGTAGTTTTCTCCTTCCACGTGACTTCATCCATCAGAATCTATCAGGTCCTCAAATATACCTTATCTGATCATTCAAATATGCCCTTGAAGATCGTTTCCTTCGCTGACACAATATCGCATTGGATTATAAACCACTGCCATTTTTCTCAATACCATTTCTTTTTCTAGACTAATAGGATCTGAATTAATTGGTTGGGTGGATGTGAAATTGAAGTACCAGATACTTAGAAAGCATAGTAACCATATTTCTAGCAGTCTCTTGATTCCTGAACTCAGAGGCTTTGGAAAATGTGTTATCTGAGTTTACTCTCCTGAGACCAACATGAATAAATTAAAAAAAAGAGAAATAAGACATAGGAAAACCACCATAAGTTTCTAAAGCTCAAAGAAGCAGAAAATGTTTTGACTGAAAATTTAAACTATCTGGTCACGAAAGGCAATACTTTGCGGTCATTGAACTGGAAGATTGGCAGAAAAATACAAAAATGAGCATATGTCCGCATAGTACTACATAAAAATTTCATAAAAAACCTACCTGTTTACCTTGATCCACAGAGGCCTCCACGGAAGAAAAACATGTAAGGTTTTCTTTAGTCCACCTGGAAATATAATCATTGACTGTTGGGATATTCGAGTCAACTCTCTCTTGGTCCCAAATCTCAACTATGCAGTGGCTGATTTCTGTACGCTTGAAGATCACCTCCTGTGTTCCACTAACACAATAGAATAATGGAGAGCAACTGCACATTGGTGCCAGATTGTAGGGAGCTTCCTTCAGCCATCAGTCACATTTGTTGTTGGACGAGTCCAAGCAGCATTTAGGAATCTGGCTGATCCGCATTTCGTGTGTCCTCCATTCCCCATGCCATGCCCACCAGGCCTGACTCTCCAACTGCAGCGGTGCTTTCCCATCTCAATCATGCTGCCTCAGCTGCCTCTGTGTGGATTTCTTTCCATTGAGGAAGCTGAGAAACCCAAGGACCTGAGAAAACACTTCCACATATTCCGGACGCTCACGCACACTATTTCTCACACAATTTCAAGGGGTTAACAGATGGTCAGAATCCCATTCCCAGTTTTGACTCTATATACTCATATAGAATATTACCCTGTTTAGGAAGTTTCTAGGGAACACAAATGAATAGCAGAAACACAGGAGGAGACACATGAGAGACACAGGCAGAAGTCACACATCAGCACAGATTAGTTTAGACAAAGGGACCCACTCAACAAATAGGAAAGAGTGCCTGTAGGACCAGTGAGTACCTGGGCTCACACAGCTGGGAATAGACTTAGGCCTCTGGACCTATATCCAAAATATAGTCAACTTGACCATCCAAACAGTCAATGTTTAAATTTCCTGGTACCTGTAAGATGTATGTCTTTTCTGTCAAACTTGAAAGATTGTGATGTATAACCTACCACCTCCATTTTAGATACCCCCCTTTGAAGATTAAAAACTCCCTCACCTGTGTATTCCCACCTGTGCCCGCCCACCTCTTTCCAAGGACCCCTTCCAGTACCCAGCCATCCTCTTCCTGTGAACTCTGAATCATTATGACTCTCACCACGTGTGCAGCGACCCCCACCCCCATTCTCTCCCAGTAATTGCCTACTTCCTCTTGCACTTGCCCCCACCTAATCATAGGCAATCATGCATACTGTGCACCTGAGCTCCTCCAATTAGGACAAAGGGCAGTATTGCATCAGGTTGGAATTTAAAATCCCTCACTTCCTTGCTAGGCGCACATTTTTCTTTCGCCCTTCAGGGGAAGTAAAATTTCTGCCTTGCTCACCCACACTCGACCACGTGTTTGATTTCATTTATAACATACCCTTCACATGAGCAAAGGTAAGTATGGGATGATGCTGGGTGTAAGGGACCAGTAAATACCATCTTTCTTATGCACCAAAGTTCATAACTAGTTGAGAAATGAAGCAGCTAGACATCCACTAAGTGGAAATTGTCATGTCTATTACTAAGCTGTTTCTAGGATGTGATTTCCAAGGGGCCTGTTCACACCCCTGCTCCGCTCTATTTGGAGAGTCCACCTGAGGAGACTCTGGGGGCTGCGAAGGAGGCACACTCACCCAGGATGTGGGAAGGAAGAAGGGAGTGGATCCTTAGTGCTTTCTAGTCTTTCTCAGGTTAGCTTCACCAGTCAAGATGGACAGTTAGCTGCCAAAGTGGTGACTCATTCCTTCACTGGGGAAGAACATGAAAGAGACAAGAAGAAGCCAGCAATGTTCTTCAAGCCCCTTCAGTAAAACCATGAAGTAGATATGGAGCGTGGATGCATGTGAGTTCTGTTTCTAGTTGCCAGGGCTGACCACAGCTGTTTATCATGCCTATACACAGCAGGGGACAGAGCCCAGGCAGGACTGCCTCATTTTAGCAGGATTTATATGATAGGCTTGCCTGATTTACACACCTGCAAAACACACCATCACGCATGTGTCAGCAGGGACATCAGGTACACTAATCCCATCAGGGTTCAACAGGAAGCAGGGACAGCAGGTACCAAGTAGGTTCACACGGGACAAACACACTGAGCTTCCATCGTTCAATGGCACCATGTTCTCTGCAGGACACTGGGTTCCCCTCCCACTTGAGGACAAATCTCTGGTCAGAAGCTCTGGCACTCACTGAATAAGCACTCTTGGATTGGACCCTTTTGATAGTGATAGTATGAATGGTCACCCAGGAAAGAAGGTCTCCATCCCCCACAGAGCAATCAGGGCCCATTGAGGCAGACTCTCTCCTAGAGATGACTCTACCTCCAAACCCTCTCGCATAGAAATGTATGTGTATATTAAGCATATTCATGAGATATGTGTACCCACAGGAAGGCCTAATTGAGATAGATTAGATAGTTCTACATTAGAGAAGCTCTTGTTTGTCAAGTAATTGTATTATAAATATAAATTATTTGAAAAGGCTACCTCTGGTTGGTTTCTTCATTCTTATGTCTAACTAGTGGAGTCAATATAATAAAAGGTTCAGGATTGGATTTTATATTAATTATGTTTCTTGTTTTCTGTGTTCTTGATGCTATGACATCTGGAGCCTTGCAGATCCTGGAGAGAATGCCTCTCCCTGGGTAAGCTAATGCCTAGAGACAGTAAGCCACCCTCCTGGCCTGCACCTAAGGCATGCAAATCAGCCTACACACCCCCACACCCTCTCCACAGGGCTCTCCCACCCTAGATTTAGCACAAAATATTCTAAAATATTTGCTCCTTCTCCAAACAAACTAGGCCAAGGAAACAAGTAAAAAGGAGAAGACCTCGCATCAGGTACCACACTATCTTCCAATGCTGGAAACAACACGGTATGTGTGTGTGTGCGTGTCTGTGTGTGTGTGTCCCTGCATGTGGGTAAGAGAGAGAGAGAGAAAGGGAGTGTGGAAGAGGCATCTCAGCCCAGATCAGGGTAACTTAGAGGCATCATCAAACTATGTTTCAAAGCAAACTCAAAGCATCTCTCACAATAAATTTAACTGACATCACAAATTGAAAGTACTGTCTCTTCCCAATGACCCCTGAAGCAACTGATACTATGGAAGTAAATATTTATACAACTGTCTATGGATGGCACATTAAAAGAAACATCTTATACATTATACCTAAATGCAATTTTTTAGGAAAATTAATCCCCTTTTAAGTCAATTTTCCAGAAAATTATTTTTATGCAAGGATGTCCAATTGAAGACTTTGGTCAGTAAAAAGTACTTAAAAATGTTTACCCAATTTGCATATGGAAAAGTCTAAGTTAAAATACCTATTGCACATGCTCTGATTTCACTAGAAAATAGCTCAGACTGGGAGTAACTTTTTTAACGGGAGGTACTAAGAAATGAAATTGACGAAATTATTTCGTGTTCATACAAATATGTTTTAAAAAATCCCAGTATTATTCATGATTATATTGCACCAGTAAAATTGTTCAAAATTTTTAAAAAGATTTTAAGAAAAGAAGTAGTTATTTAAAGACATTTGTTATTTTTATTACAATACAGAAAGTGTTGGGACTGGAGCAGTGGCTCAGCAGTTGCAGCACTTGCCTGGCATGCACAGGGACCCTGGTGCAAACCCCTGCTCCACATACACAGCTGAGTGTCAGAATTAAAAACTAGATGAATAAAGTTGATTCCTTCTCTCTCTCTCTCTCTCTCTCTCTCTCTCTCTCAAAAAAGTATAGATAGATAGACAGATGATAGATAGATATAGATAGATAGATGATGATAGATAGATAGATAGATAGATGATAGATAGATAGAGATATATAGATATATAGGCTGGAGCAGTGGATTGGTGGTTACAGTGGTTGCCTGGCATGAGTGAGAATGCAGGTTCAAACCCCAGTACCACTTACACAACAAATTGTCAGAGAAATGAAAGCCACATGAAAAACTAAAATGAAATTGATTCTTTCTCTCCCTCCCTCTTTAAAAAAGAAACAAATATACATATATATATGAAATGTTTATTAAAGATAATTTGAGAAATACCTTAAAATATATGAAATAATGCTTTACCCATATTTCCACTATTTAGTTGCAAATAAATTTAAAATTTAGAAAGATTTTTTAATAGTTTTATGCACAAATGTTTGCATCACCTTGAGTCGACACATACACTGGATTTGTTTTTCTCACATAACCCTCTTGGCAGACATGGCTAGTAATCTACCTTCTAGAGATGTTGCTTTAAAGTGCCATGAACTATGGACACCAGTATCCAGATGCTCAGGGACTGAGCTCAAGCCATGGTATATGGTATAAGTGAAGATGCCACCGGATAAGCCTGTGTGGTCCTCTTACATCCTCTCTCTTCCCCACTTTCCCCATTGGATATCAGCACCCCCACTAGCCACAGATAACACACAATGAAGGCATCAGAGAACCAGTCTGAGAACCTAGATCCTGGCTTCACAGAGCATCTTTCCTTGCCCACCGTTGGCTTCAGGTGAAAGAAGTGAAGGGGCAAGGACTGGGGTCGCACTGTTATGGTGGCTAATGATAGTGGAAGAGCACGTCCAAAGACACTTCAAAGTTAATATATAATTCAAGAGCTTAAGTGACTTTTAAAGACAAGGTTTATTTGTGCTAGAATGAAATGAAAGACAAATGCTTTATTGTGAAGATTCATGTTTTTTGTCAGCTTTTTCACTGTTATGGCCAAAAGATCAGACAAGAAAAATTTTAGAGGAGAAAAAGTTTATTTGGTGGCTTACAGTAAGTTCATAGACAGCCAGCTCCATTCCTCAGAACTCAAGGTGAGACAGAACATCATGACAAAGAGTGTGATGGAGAAAAGCAGCTTAGGACATTGCTCCAAGAAGCAGAGAGACTCCACTTGCCAGGGTCAAAATATATACCCCAAAGGCAAACCCCCAATAACCCGCCTCCTCCAGCTGCACCCTACCTGCCTTCAGTCCCCACTCAATTACTCCCTGTCAGGGGATTGTCTCACACATGAGCTTTCGAGGAACGGCTCACATCCAAACCATAACAATTGGCTTGTTTATATGCACGGGTGAAATAACACAATGATTGCTTTGCTTTCAATTTCAGCAATCACAGATCTATAAACAGAAAGGGATGACAGGACCACCTCGGCCATGTTTGGATTGTGACCTTGTTGAATCAGTAAAAAGGCATTTATTGTTACCCATTTTTCTTTTACAACTAAAACAGGGATTTGGGTGAACACTGATGTGAGCATGAGGGGCACTTTTCAGGTTGTAATCATTTGTATATCATAAAATAATGTATCATTTCTTTGTCTCGAATCCCCCCCTCTCTCTTTTTCTCTCTTTGTCTCTCTCTCTCTCTCTCTCTCTCTCTCTCTCAGCTGTCCTCTGAATTATTCACCACCAGAAATAACTAAAGCCATGTGGAGTTCCACCCAGATGCAGTCCCAGCCAGAATGCACTGACCTTGCCTTCTTGGTTCGTTGATAACAGCTAAGACACTTGTAGCATCCCTAAAGAGAGTCGGAACCAAAGCACTTAGCAGCCTCCTGTGTGTTACCACACCACCTACAGCCATCACCATGTGTGTTCCTGTCACCAGATGTTCCTACAGCCTAGAGGACCCACATTACATTTGTGAGGGGAATCACTGTCATCTGCCTGAAAATCCCACTCAAAAGTTCAGAAAAACATACCTTAGAAGAGATCTCATTTAAAAAAGTATTTTTAACACTGTTTAAAATTGACAAACCACATTCCACATCAGCTACAGAGAGAGGTCTGACTGCAATTAATGCCTGCTCCTCATCCTTTCAGACCATGTAGAGTCCCAGCCAATAAGCTCTTCTCCATGCACCCACACCCACCCTGCTGTTATATACAACCGAAGCATTTATCTGAAAAGCTCAAGACCAGATTTCTGGGACTGGGGTCTCTTGACACTGAAAGAACACAATGAGTATTATTTCCAGAAAAAGAAAAAAAAATAGTATATAAACCGCCATCTCACTCCCTGCTTTTCCAGAAAGAACAGGTTGTAATTACCTGTCATGACCTGCAACAGCTTAAATAGATAGCCAAATATTGCCTGAAAAATAACTTCAGTGCTAACAACCTTGAACAAAACCACAAACCACTTCAATCACTATGACATTGCTATTTTTCAGTTTATCCATACAAATTGTTGTTTGTGAATAAGCTTTTCTACTACATTTCACTTAATTTACCTTTTCAAACACAGTTTTTGTCAAAGTTCTCAAAGTGAATCCAAAGTAGAGATCAATTATAAATATGTCCATATATTATGTATATATACATTACATATGTATACATATGTCATATATATTGTTATGTGTATAAATTATGTATATATTGCATGTGTATGTATTATATATGCATAAATTATGATCATGTATATTTATGTGTGTATATATTACATATACATCTTGTACATGTGTATATATTATAATTACATCTTGTACATGTGTATATATTATGTATATGTATGAATAAGGTATATATTTTGTATATGGGCAAAGATATATTCTATATGTGTGTATATATTATAAATATGTATATATACATCCTATGTGCATGTATATATAATATATATTTAGCTAAAACAGTTCTAATGAGCACTGAGATGTATACTATCATCAATTTCAATTCAGAAGTTCTAATTCAATGATTTGTATTTTTCTCAAAAACCTTTAGTTTATCTCCCTGATGGATAACTGAGCTATCACCCACCAATCGCTGAAGCCAGAAACCCAGGAGTCAGACTTCCCTCCCTCCTTCCACATTATTTTCATTCCAATGGCCAAATATTTTTTGTTTATCCTGTCTCCTTAATATCTCTTCATTCAATATCCTTGTCCTCATGGGTACTAATATTAAGTCAGCAAATACTAAATGTTTATTGAGCAGCTATTCACTTCAGTGGGTAAGTAGTGTCCAAAATTGAATTAGATGTAGTCCCTACATTCAAAGAGATCATATTCTACTAAGAAAGAAGATACAAAAAAAAACTCGTCATCACGATACTTAACATGTATTATTTATAATGTGTCAGATTCTGTTATATTACATTTTCCAAGTGACCCTGATAACTAAGTACAGTAATTATCATTATGTATATGAATTCACTGAGGCTGAGACAAGTAAGTGTAGTGAGGCTGTAGAATACAAGAGCGATATATAAATAAATGTCAAATGTGTTTCTACATACTAGCAACCAACCATTAAAGATTATTAAATGCCATTTATAATAGAATCAAAAAATAAAGAGCTTTAGGATAAAAATGGCAAAAGATGTGAAAGACTTATTGTTGCAGGCATAATTCTAAAATGACCCCAATGATGTCCTTGAATGGTCCCCTCCTCTTGAGTGTAGGTGAGATATTGAATTGGCTTCTAACAAATAGTGAAGGGACTTTGCAGAGAGTTCCAAAGTTACTAGACAAATGACCAAGTCAAATGAAAGATTCTCCTAGGCAGGCCTGACCTCATCAGGAGAATGGTTTAAAAGATGGTCTAGACATAGCAATGGAGACTCTCTCCTCCTCTCTATCTCTATCTCTCCCTCTCTTCCCCCCGCCCACTCTTATGCCTCCAAATCGCCACACCCTCAGCCCTGAGAAGCAAGACAGTTACAGAAACATGAATACTGAAAACAACTAAGCTTGAAAGAGCACTTGAACCTCAGCTGAGAGAACAGCCCAACCACACCTCAGCTGCAGCCTTGGGAAACCCCAAGCAGACTCTACAGTGATGTTGTGAACAGATTCCTATTTCCAGATCATAAATGCCTTTTGTTTCAAGCTGCTAAATTTGTGGTAATTTTATATGCAGAATAGAAATGAATAAACTTTCATGGAAAGCCCTAAAATATCAGAAAAATTAAATAAGACTTAAATGAATGCTTACCAGTTTCCTTCACAGGTCAAAAGACTTGGTACAGCTGAGATGGTCAAATTTCCCTTCCCAAACTGATCCATAGACTCAATGCAATCACAGTCAATATTATAGCCGGAGTTTGTTTAGAAATCAACTGTTACTAAGACTTACGTGAAAATTCCAAGGACCTAGAAAAACCAAAATGACCTTGAAAAAGAACCAAATTGGTGAACGAGTTAGTCAGATTTGCATCACTACGACCAAAATACCTGACAAGAACGACTTCAAGAACACAAAGTTTATTTTGGCTCCTGGTGCCAGAGGTTCAGCTGATGGTCGGCCAAGTCCATTGCTTTCATCAAGCACACGATGAACCAGAATATCACAGTGGAAGGGCGTGGTAAAAGAGCACTGCTCTGCTCAGAAAAGCCAGGAAGTAGAGAGAGGGAAGGAGGAAGGGGCTGCAGGGAAAATGAACCCTTCCAGGACATGCCCCTGGTAACCCATCTCCTCCTACCAGCTGGCAGTTCCCACCCAACCAGCCCATGAGGATGGATGGATTAGATTACAGCTCTCAATATAATCATTCCATCCCTGAACATTCCTGCCATAATACAGGAACTTTGGCGAGACACTTCATGTGCAAATCATTACAGTGGACTAATTCAGGCTGCTACCCAAACTGATCATAAAATTTCAGCAACTAAGTCCATGGTATTAGTATTAAGATCAACAAGTACATCTTAAGAAGGAAAAGAAATTAAGTTAATTAATAGAGTCTGCTGTCCCATCATTTTCTTTGCAACCATCTGTAGCCAGTTAATAATTAAAGAAAAACTGAATAATTTTAAATATGTCAAAAATATATGGAGTTTTGACTAATTATTACTCTACTTCCCAAAGAAGTAGACTGTCTCTCATGTCTGTGAGCAGTGAAGGTTTTCACTGGAAGGCGAGTTAAGGATGATAATATTTTGTAAGTAATTATGCAGGACTAAGAAAGAAGTAAGTGAACGCAACTAAGAACCAAAATGAAGGAAATGAACTGCAATGTCAATAGCAAATAATTTTGGAAAAGGCAGGGACTGTGTAGTCATTGTTGCTGCCCAGGGTCCTGACAGAAAGTGGCCTTATCATTCAGAAAGGAATGTAATATTCGATGGACTGCCAGGAAAGAAAAAGAGTGGTTTGGAATTAAAAGGACAATTTGGTGATTTCAGTGTCAATAAAATCAAGAGTATTTAATTACAAAAGAACTAACAAAACAAGAACTAAAAGAAATTGTTCATTGGAATTGGCAGGTGACCTTAGCAAAACTTGGTGGAATGACAAGGGATAGTTTTATGTGTGTGTATTTATGTAGAGAACTATAAAGTCACACAAAAAAGGGCTACCTCAAGAGGAAGAGGAAAGGAATGAGAAAATATTTTAATTGTATAAGAAATTTTTTCATTTCAAAAAATTTGAATCAAACACAACTACATGTTAACTTTATTAAGTTTATATTCCAGATACACAGATGATTGTATTACTGTTTTATACACATTTCTATACTTAAATCATTTCATCATTTTTAATAGTGAATAAAAAAAGAGGAACACTGAGTTTTAAATACTCCCCCAAGATGACTAATAGAGCAAAAGCCACAAAGAAAATAGGAAAGGATAAGACTTTGAAGATAAGGCATCATATCATAACCTCTGATCCTAGACAAAATCATGTCAGGTGACAGTAGGCTCTAAAACAGGGCTCCAATCACCCCTCAGTCGTCCACATCCCACGCCTCCCCCATCATCCACTAAAATGAAAATCCGATCATGTCATTCTTCCGCTGACATACCCAATGGTTGCCTCTTGTCCTATTGCATATTGTCAAATTGGCAATATGTTCCCTGTCAATTTCCCCAGTGTCATAGGTCACCCTCCTTTTTCTCTCTTTATTTCCATCTCTTCCCACTGAAGAAAAAGACACTATAGACACACCCAGACTTCATTCAGTCGCCTGAAGTTTCCCTCATGTTTGGTGGTTTCACGATCAAGGATTGGGGGTTGCCTTTTCTGAACATGTCCTTCTCTCCCTACCTCCGGTCATGCTATAGTTCGGATCTTGAGTGTCCTCCAAAGGCCAATATGTTGAAGGCTTGGTCCCCAGTTGCTGGTGCCACTGGGAAGTGTTGGAACCTCTAAGAGGTGGGACCTGGTGGGAGGATTTTAAGCTGGTGGTCTGCTCTTGAAGGGAACATTTGGACCTTGTCCCCTTCCCTTTCTTTTCTCTTTGATTGGACATTCTTAGAATTTTTAAGCTGTATGGAATTATGCTTATCTTCCAGGATTTGAACCTGATACAATAATAAGAAAAACAATCTGCAAATGAATAAATATATCTTAATCAAAACTTGCCTTTGAAAATAAGTGTACTGAGTTATGCTTCTTTTGTAAAAACAGCTGAATTTTCAATAAGCAAACTAGTCTTTAAGTCACCTGCTGTATTAGATAATATACATCACAAGTTCTCTTAGGCTCTGAATTTTACAAAATTTACTTTATACTGCCTTCTTGCTTAGAAGAGTTAATTTTCTTTGAATTAATAATAAATGTGATTATACAGATTGACTATTTTACCATAACACTGGCCCTCTAGCATAGGAGATATCCTATTTTTATTTCACTTGTAAAACTGCATTTTTTGGAGCTCATTGTACATTTAATGAAGAGCTGTTAACTATGTGAGTAAAGATTATTTTTCATCTGAAATACATCACATAATGAACTTAATTAAGAATGTTATAGAGGCCTGATTCTTAGGAAGACATTTACAAATTACTGTGAGCTTTAACAAATTAAGAATCTGTCCCAAGGAGTCAGAGTATTACAGAATCACCAAATTAAATTTTGTATGGGTTTGAAATTTAATCATTCGGGGGAGATTCATGATGCTTAATTTCTCTTGGGTTTCTTAATTATGGACTTCTAGTGCACTTATAATTACCACGAATCTTCAATTCACAGTGGTACATATACTGATTTTTAAAATTTATCACCACAAGATTGTGGCAGACATTTTCATAAATATTTATGCTTCCTTATATATTCTGTAATTGTTTAAATAATTGCAACTGTAATAGTCTCACTACAAAACAATATTATTGGTTAAGCTCCATATTCATTAGCTTATTTAATAATCACACAATATTACATATAAGATTAAGTAATATTCTATGCATTTTATAGATGGAAAATTAAAAAGAAGGTAAGGTTAGGGAATTTATCCAAATTCAAAAGCAACAGAGGGAAAACAAGGATTTCAGCTCACCTCTTTCTGATTCCAGAACTCAGGCTATCTTGTCATTGCTATCCTGAAATACCTTTCAGGGAGACCCCTGCCTGTGCTTCATCCTTGTGACAACCACAGATCACAGGACTGCATCAAGCAAGCAGTAAGTGCTGACTACCAGCTGCCTGAATAAGTGAGGAACAAATCAAAACTTGTAAAATAGAGATGTATGGGACTGTATAATGCAGAAATCCTCAAAACATACTTGGGATACACACACACACATCCATATATATATATGTGTGTGTGTGTGATGGGTGTCAGCCCACTTTTTGCAAGGGAGGATACCTAGCCTCAACAACCGAAGTAGCTAAGGACAGATAGTAACTGGTAGATCTGATAGTCACAGCAGGTCCTTGGTCCCCACCACCATATCTGTCTGCCTCATATATCACTATTCTGTCCTATGGAGAGAAACAACAAAAAGGGACTCAGAGAGGCTGAGCAGCACAGCATCATTGAGGACGGGGTTTGGCATCAGCAGACTCTGGTCCAGCCCAAATCTCCACTGATGAGTGTAGGAATTTAGAATAAGACTTGCTTTCCTCACTAGTTCACTGTGAATAATAGAAGTCTCTACCTTGTTGACAGTGGGAAGCATCATAGCGATAACACACTCAGTAACTACTGACGTGTGCACTCCTTTTGCTGTAGAACAGAGTCTCCCAATGCACTAGAGACACACATCCTGGAAGGATCAGTTCCTTTTCTAGGATCTTGGAATTTTACAATCACATCACATGAAAGTCTCCATTTTCATTGGTTCTTTTTATTTAGGATTCATTCTGACATAATCACAAAAGCATGAAAAATAATTCACATGGATTCAGTCCCCAGTACTTCCCTTTCCTGTTCGTCTTCCCTCCCGCAGGTCCTTGCCCTCCGCTCCACTGATCTTTCTGCCATTTACTTACAGGTTGTTTAAAATCTTGCCTTGTTGATACATATGATGGCGAGATTCACTGCAGTATAGTCGTCTACGTATGTGGGAAACTTAGATTCATCCCACTCTTCTTCTCTTATCCTGCTTTACACAACATCATTGGTCAATCTCAATTTCCTAACAAAGAAAGATCAAGCTAGATCTGAATGTCACAAGATACAACAGAGTTAAACTTAAATATCTTGTTTTCCTTCTATGCATTTTCATATTTACATTATATACATAGTGAGGAATGTTTGCTTTACATTTTATGATAGGGCTTTCATCAGGTTTGCATCAGTGTAACCAAAATACTCAACAAGAACACGTCAAGGAGGGAGAGTGTTTGGATTTCAGCGTTTCGGAGGTCTCAGTCTATGGACTGCCACGTCCATTACTCTGGGCCCAAGATGAGGCAGCGCTTCATGGTGGAGGGGCCTGGCCAGCCAAGAAGAGCAGCAGCTCACCCCATGGTGGCCTGGAAGCAGAGTAGGGGTGGGGTAAGGACTGCAGAGAAGACCCACCCTTTTATGGCATGCATCCCAGTGACCTACCTGCTGCAACCTACCCCACCTGCCCACAGTTGCCACCCCCAGCTAAGCCATTCAAACCAGGGTGGAGTGGTGAGATTATAGCTCTCACAATCCAATCGCTTCTCCTCCAAACATTCCTGCATTAGCACAGGCATTGGAGGGGAACACCCCATACCTAAACCATAACAAATAGTGATATTGTTTGCTTTTAAAAATTAAGTTATTGAGATTGGAAAAGAGACAGACCAGCAAAGACAGCAAAAGACCCCAAAGTTCATTAATAAAAGACTAGTTGAGTAAATTACATAAATCCACACAAATGGAGTTGTGAAAAGAAAATAAATACCATAAAATTTATAAATACCATAAAATTTCTCCTGGGTATATTAAGTGGGAAAAAAAAACAAAGTGAAGAAAAGTACTAATAAAGGGGTACTATTTTCTAAGTGGAAGAATAAATGTGTGTGTGTACGTGTGTGTGTGCATGTGTGTGTGTGTGTGTGTGTGTGTGTGTAAAACTAAAGATAATTATCTGAAAGTGGAGGATGTGATGCGTGGAGTCAACAAGGATATGGAACAGTCTCAACTGAACATAATTTATTTTGAAGATTTGACTTCTGAAACAGGTAAATATTTACAATAAGTATAAAAAAATTAATGAAAACTACATCCAAGAATATGGAATAGACATATTTTTCCTTATTCCTCCTGCCAACTACCATGAATATCCTTGCACATTATACATAAACATAAGAAGACTGAAGGCTAGAAGAAGGCACACTGGAAGAGATGTCAAAACCTGAGGAATAACAGAATGATGAATTTTTCTTTTTGCCTCAAATGCCCAGACTGAATACTGGAGAAGCTCGAAACTCACAATGCCAATAGTCAAGGACAAAAATATCACAAAGAAAAACCTGTTCCTTCAATTCAAAGGACCAGGTAATGGGCAGCCTACCGAGAGAAAACACATTTAGAGAATAAATGCTACTAATTACTTCATTCCAGGAAAACACTGCAGCAACTACCTCCTACCTGCCTCCTCAACACAGGCCAAGGGCAGCAGACCCATGCCAGAGTGTAAGGAAGCACTCTATACCTGCCCTCTTCCAGGGTGGTGTTTGACTATGCAAGTGGGGGACCTATCCCTGCTCCCTCCCCATACCCTGTTGTCCCTAGAGACCACCTGCACTCCAACCTTCCCCAGGGTAGTGAGGTTGCCCACCCTGGAGAGGGGTCCCAGGAGCCCAGGGAGAATCTTCCACCACTGCTCAGCTGTAACGGTCACACCTCTGTGCTGTCAGTGGTGACAGTGTTGGGGGAAGTAATAAGGTGCTTCCTCCTCTCAGGCACGGTAGTGAAGAGGGGGATCTAATGGAGAGTCTGAATGTCCAGCTCCACCAGCAAAAACAGGGAGTCCCTTGTCCCATGTGGAGGCAGAGTGGAAGCAAAGAACCTGGATATCCACTTTCCCTTGGCAGTAACAGGGCAGTGCCCCAACCATGGAGCAAAGTCAGAGAACACCTCCTAAAACACAAGACTTCCTTCACTCTTATGACCCAGCACATCCAAGGTTCAAGTGGAAATCGCTCATCGTACCAAGAACCAGCACTTAACCTAAATAAGACAGTCACAAGAGACCAACAATAGGATGGCATAGCACGTCAGAATTAAAGCAAGAATTTCTGAACGTGTCAGTAGCCAAGATCATTTCTAGAAGGTGGTGCTCTTTGTAAACACTTTTTCCCACACTAAGAACCAAGACCATGAGTGCAGCATAGTAGCATACATTGTAAATATGCATATTTATATACATATGGTAAAGCTGAAATAGCTTCCTATCAGAGGTGAGGAAGCTATCAAGAACTAGGGGTCATGTCAAAAGGACTCAGAAGGGTCAGGGATGTAACTCAGTGGTAGAGCACTTGTCTCGCATATGCTAGGCTGTGGATTCAACCCCTACACTGCAAAAAAGGAAGGGAGAAAGGAAAGATGGCAGACATAGTGGTGCATGCCTGTAATTCCAGACTGAAGCAGGAAGATCACAAGTTCAAGACCAGCCTGGGCAACATACCAAGACAGTCTCAAAATAAAATGAGAAGAAGGGCTGGGAGTGTAGCTCAGCAGTAAAGCTCTTGCCTAGTATATCTGAGGACCTTGGTTCAATCTCCAGTACTGTAAAAAAGAAAAGATAAAAGAGACTCAGACGTGACTGTGATTGGCCAGCATTGGGGCAATTTGAGCCTTGATAACGATAACGATGACAATGATGGCAATGAATTGAAGCACATCAGAAACCTTTAAATCTATGAATCGATACAATACTAATAAAGATTCGTTGTCATCTTTGATAGAGCACAGGAAGCAACTCAGTTTTTTTTAAAACTGGCAAATAAAAATTTGCTTTTCCTGTACAATTTTACATCAGGATAATTAAATAATTTATAAAACATTCTTTACAGAATTACACAAGAAAAGAATGATAGAATTAGAATATCTCCATTTGGCACCATTTAATGAAATAATGAAGGCAGGTAATAATTGTCAATGAGCGTTGCAATAAAGGACCAGATGAAGCCACAGAGCACTAGGCAGCAGAAATTCTTGGGGGAAACATCTGAAGCCATTGAGAGTGCCACGGGGAACAAAAAAAGGACCTTTACTTGGAGATGTAAGCAGCGATTTCAGACCGGGAAAATTGCTACAGGAAAAAAATTCATCATTTAATAGCAACAGATATATTGTGAGGGGGAAAAAGAAGCAGGAGTATAGAAAACTAAAAAAACATAAGACTAACCAACCCATTGCAAATATAAACTTTTTGTGATTTCATTCAAAAAAATCTGTAGGGACTATTCATGAGACTATTTCAACACTGGGTAAATATTTCATGATAGCAAATCATCAAATTGTTAATTTTAAAATGTGATAATCTGTTATATTTACGAATTTTTAACGATTACTCACTTTTGGAGATACACTCAATTTTTTATGGATAAAATTACATGATATCTAGGATTTATTTTAAAAGAATGGAGAAGAAAGAGGGGCATGGGTAGGAGGAATAGAGAAGAAAAAGAATTGACCACGTTATTAATTGTTGAAAACTGGTTTGGGGTATATAAAGGTTCATTATGGTAGTTCTGATGCATATATAAATAAATATATGCATATTAATTTTGCAGAAAAATATACAAATACATGTGCATTAATTTTTATGATTAAGACATTAAAAATAAGTTGGGTCCACCGTATTTGTTTCATATTTAATTGGTACATTATAATCATGCATATTTATGTGATACAAGGTGATATTTCAGCATATGTATACATTGTGCTACAATCAAAGCAGGGTAATTAGCGTATCCATAACCCTAAACCTTCATTATTTCTTTGATGTTAACAATATTTTCAAAATTTTGTTTTCTAGCCATTTGAAATATAAATGCATCACTAGAAGCTGTAGTCATGCTATTGTACAGTAGAACACCAGAATTTATTCTTCCTATCTCATTGTAACAATGTACCTTTCCCAGTATTCTCCCCAGCCTCTGTTAACCACACGTCTACTCTGTTCTTCATAAGATCAGCTATTCTAGATTCTAAATATGAGTGAGATCTTGTGCTATTCATCTTTTTTGTGACTGGTTTATTTCACTTAAAGTGAGTTGGGTCCTTTTTAAAACTATATGCTAATAAGTGGGGGATGTAGCTCACAGGTAGAGTGATTGCCTAGCATGCACGGAGCCTGGGTTTGATCCCCAGCAAAACACACACACACACACACACACACAATCTGCTAATAATAGTACACATGATACCCATTTACACCTAAAACCATGCAAGTGGGTTCAACACTGCAGGTTTGAAAAACTGCCACAAAACCATGATGTCACACTACGTCTCTTGGTCACTGACCACTAAGGCAATTTGGCAACAGAATAATCTGTTGGTCCTAAATTGTTTTTATTTAACAGCTTTTCTTCTCCCAGCATGCTCAGGTCATTGGCACTCCCTGAATCCTCACAAGGCAGGTAGGAAATCTCATCCACAATGACAAATAAAATTTCAGGTACCATTGAGTTACTGCTTCCAAATGCAGCCAGCAGTTGTGTGCTCCAGACTCCTCACACATCTGTGGACCATGGGAGATGGGGACCAATAAGGTCCGTGAGAGCCTCACCCCAATGAAAGTCTTGTGAAATGATGACTATGATCTAGTGGGACCACCCTGCCCACAAGGGAAGAATAGCAAGTGAGAGCACCATGCATTTCTGCATCCTCTGACATCTTCCAGAACTCAGGTCACATCCTGCGGTGTTCAGCTCAGCTTGATAGTGCACAAAACTAACAGAGTCCTCCTCCTCCCACTCAGTGTTATCAAGTCTGATTTATCCCTTGCCCCATTACCCCACCGTGAAATTTTAACAGTGCTTCCAAAGATGCATCCACTTCTCCTGGAGTTCAAGTTTTCTCTAGATGCATATAAACTTCCTGAAAGGATATAACATGGTATACCTTGGAGTTCATCTGAGGATATATTTGATAATATTGACATGTTATAGGCATCTTAACTCACATAGAGAACTTCATAATTTTCAAAGTCCTTGTATCACTGAATAAATTATATCAAATACTACGATTACTAGTATTATGGTACAATCACATACAAAGGAATATATAAATATTAGGCATATTTAATTCTCAGAAACATAAACTGGACTTTTTTATTTCTTCTACTACATAAACAAGTCTAAGCCACCCTCTTACATACTCATTAATGTATCCACTACATCATTAATTAAGGATGCATTTGCTGGGTGCAGAGGTACACACCTATAATCCAGTAACTAAGGAGGCTGAGGTAGGAGGATCACAAGTTAGAGGACAGCCTCAGCAACTTAACAAGACCTTCAGCAACTTAGACACTGATTCAAAATAAAATAAAATATGAAGGACTGGAAATGTAGCTCAGTGGTCAAGGGCCCTGGGTTTAATTGCTAGTATCAAAAAATAAAAATAAAATCATACACTATATGCAAGAAGAAAGAACAATGCTTACTTAGACCTACAAAGTCCCTGTTCTCCTACATCGTGTATTCTGGTTATAAAAATAGAGACAATTATGTTGAACTCAATATTGGCAAAATACAAATTGACAACCTTATGAGTATGAACCATAGTTCACAAAAATATGCAAGAAGTACTTCACAAGGAAAATGGATGGCACTGGAAGAAATTGCGCTGAGGGAAGTTAGTCAAACACAGACAGTCAAGGGCTGAATGGTTACCCTCATTTGTGGAGGCTGGACCTAATCCAAGGCTTGGGAGTAAGGTAGACAAACTCATGTATTAGATCCATAGAACAAAAATGCAAAATGTTAATATTTATGAGATTGGAAGATACTTCATAGGATATTTGAACAAGCTATGCTGCATGCCTGTACAAAAACGTAAATGTTTAATCCCATTGTCAAATATTTTGAAGAATAACTAGGGATGATAGGAAGGGTGGAGAAGGGGAAATGCTGGAACTGAGCTAAAGCAAGGTACATTCCAAGCAGTTGTAAATGTCACTGTATATACTATAGCCATATATATATAAAATGTTCTTCATAGGTATAAGAATTATGTCACTGTATTTGGGACTTTTTAGGAACAATATAAGACCCAGAAGAAAGGTAAGGGATCAGGGGACGGGAGGAGGGAGGTAGAGGGATGTGGGGGGATACTGAACGAATTGTATTGCTGAACTGTGTGCATCTAGGAATATGTGACAACTAATTCCAACATTATGTAAAACTATAATGCACTAATAAAAAATATAAAAAAGAAATATTTCAAAACTCTTTTCCCAATAAATGCACTTAGTTTCCATTTCAAGGCCCCATTTCCACCAAACATGCAAAAGAAGTTAATCTCAGCTGAGTGGGGAGTTTCCTCCCGCCTTTCTGCAGGCACACATCAGAATTCTCAGGGAGGATGCTGCGCCAGCCCGTGGAGGGTCACCCCCCACCCACCCACGCACACACCATCGAGGTCACAGCCAGAACACCCATTTCCTGTTTATATGGCCCCTTAGGTCAACGATATTTTTCCTACTCCAGTCTTGTGGCATGGAAATCTCTGTCAGTCTGTCTTGTCAGTGGTCCTGTCCAATATCCAACATGCTGCACCACCAGACAGCTCTGGACACCTGGCCTGAGCTCTGTGGAGTCAGGAAACACTGACCAGAGAGCTTCTCTTACCATCTGGCCTCAGCAAAAATAAATAAATAAATAAGCTCTCAAGTTCAAAAAAAAAAATTATTCCTCTTCATGTTACCATCCAAGCCACTTCACCTATACCATGGAACTCTCCGACTTCTTTACTTCTTCTGAAAGCCCTCCACATCCGCATCAAGAGCTAAAACTTGGGAAAATAAAAGAAAGAGGAGTTTACGGTTGTTTCTGGTCTCCACTGCACCAGATAACTTCCCTCAGGCAATGTACCCAGCAGCCTGTTTAACTCCAGAGAAAAGAAACAAGAAAATCATTGGAGAAAGAAGAATTATACAACAATCCTTGCAGATTCTCTCACTGATAAACCTTTGACTCCATATTAAGAAAAAATACTTCTAATGCATGTCTTTTCCCCAAATATAAAACCCTAAACCTAGTGTTTCGCATAAGAATTATCCTGTCTTTATTTTAAGATGTGATGTCTTATTCATCATGGATTTCTGTACCTGGCAGCCCACCCCACCGCACCCTAGTTCATCCATCCAGTGAGTCACAACTGGAACACCGATTATCCTATTCTTAAACATTGCATTAAAGTGCGATTCATCTCAATGACAGATCCGGCTGCTCTGTTCCAGTTGTCCAGGGTAATCTCAGATGTTTCCATTCTATTGAAATAGAGACCAGGAAGTAACCCAGAGGCAAAAGAGTAGGCTTTATAAAGAGCTAGCTTCCCAATTAACTTCTTTATCCAGAAAGTGTTTTTCCCCAACTAACCTACTTTGTCCCATTTTCCTATATACATAGAGGACACCTATAAAGACCTATAAAATTTAATAAGATGCCTATATTATTGCTCAGTTTAAGCTTTTATAGGTGTCCTATATACAAGATGATGGGACAAAATGGGCTAAGGTAACAGAACTTCCCACAAGCAGTGAAATTGTCAATGCCCCTCAGCTACACTGCAGAGGCTGAGGGTCCCTGTCACCTGGAGTTTACGATTTAAAAACCCACACAGGAAAAAGGAAATCATTCGAAAGCATTTAGTCCATCAAATGTGTCCAAAGTCAAGAACTCATTACATTTTAATTATGCAGGCACCACTTTGCATGTTTAAAAAAAACTTTTAAAACTTAGAAAATAAACAAAGAAAAGAAATGGTCAACATTCTGCCAAAGAGATGAAATAAAAGTGGTTAAGCACCCCAGGGCTCAATCTCCAGTACTAAAAAAAAAATGCCTTTTTCAAAATGTGTACTTCCAGAAAGAAATCATCTTAATGAATGAAGATTTTATTCCTTCAAGAGGCTTTGGGAAGAACATTTATAAAACCACAAATCCCTCTTTTGGGGATATAAATATCCACAGCATCAATAATAGGTGGCTACACAAATAAAATCTGGTTCAGAATGTAAGAAATAAGACTATGTTTTATCACAGAGAGATTAGGTGATCGATCAAGACCTTATAATCTCATACGTTGTAAGATTTATTCCTTTCCTTATCTCCAAAAGGATTTAAGATAACCTAAAAGAACACATAAAATTCAACCAGGTAATACAAATCAAAACAGGAGAGAAAAAGAGAATGAAAACCAACCTTCCAGACAAAACAGGGCAAGGAATGCAGCTATAATGTGTCCCCAGAATCATCATGATCATGAGCAGAATCACGTCCCATGCTTCGACTTTGCACTTAAAACAGAAAGTTAGAGGGAAAGTTAGAAAGAACCTTAGGGGATATCTGTCACTAATCCTCAGAGTATAGAAGAGAAACCCCAAAGAAAGACACAGTTACCCAGCAGGACACAAATGTGATCTTCTTTCCTCCTAGACTCATGTCTTCTCTAATTTATTGTTTCAACCCCAGACCTTGTTTCTGCTTTCCCCTGTGAAAGAATTCCTAATGGAGAAGCACCATGGAGGAACAAGAAGACAGAGACTGAGAAGCAATAAAATATTAAGAGATAGTGATGGAGCTGGTTAATAATCAGTTAATCAACCCATATGTCAAACACCCCTCTCTCACCAGTCCCTGTGCTAATTATTGGTGTGACAAGGAACATAACTTTATTGTCATTTTGGGGGGCTTTTTTAATTATTGGTTTAACATAGTCTTACATATTGTTATATATCCATCCATGCATACATGGATATTGACTAAGTTAAGCCCAATCCTGCTCCAGGATCTCCCCCCTCACTTCACCCATTCCTTGATCTCATGTCTCCTCTGTAATACCCCCATGCTATAGATAGAAATGAGCATATACATGTATATTAAGTACTGAAATTTCTGAGTTTATACGCCTGCCTGAGTATGGTTTGGTTTCTCATGGGAGTTGAATATACCCAGCCATATTGATAACCCCCCATTTTCCCTCCCTTTCCTTCCCTCCATCCCTCCCATCTCCCCCTATCTTATAGCTATGGTTCCCTCAGCTTATGTGATACTTCAATTTTGGTGGGTTTGTTTATTGAACCTAATTAATTTCCAATTAATTTCCATTCTATCTTAGGTTTTACTCTAGTTTCCACTTATGAGAGAAAAGATTTGGTCCTTAAGTCTCTGTGTTTGGGATATTTTACTCAGCATGATTTTTCCATTTTCTATCCATTTAGCTGCAAAAAGCCAAAATGTCACTGTTTCTAATAGCAGAGTAGAACTCCACTGTGTATGTGTGTGTATATATATATATATATATATATATATATATATACCATGGTTTTTGGATCCATGGATCCATTCTTCCAGTGAGGGGCATCTGGGTTGATTCCATAGTTCAGCTATAGTAATTGAGCTGCTATAAACATTGATTTAGCTGTGTCTCTGTAGTGTGCTGATTCTAGCTCTTCTGGAAAAATACCCAGGAATGGGATAGTTGGGTCGTAAGGTAGTTCCATCCCTAGTTTTTTGAGGAGACTCCACACTGCTTTCAAGGGTGGCTGTACAAATTTTCAGACCCACCAGAAGTGTGTTAGTATAAGAAATGTAACTTTAATAAAAGCATCAACAAGACATAAATGTGAACACCAACCAACCATCACTTTGCTGCTGATTCCCACCTCATCAAACAGACAAGGATTTCTAAATCTTTATGGATCTGCTAGTGATATTCACATATATTAATTTTTTCCTTCTATAATCCTAGATAGAATAAAATGTTCACCCTACTATTAAAACTGTTCGATTTAGGGGCTGAGCAGTGGCTCAGTGGTTAGAATGCTTGCCTGGAATGCACAAGGATGCAGGTTCAAACCCCAGTACCACATAAACAACTATCAGAGCAATGAAAACCAGATGAAAAACTAAATAAAATTGATTCTCTCTTTCTCTCTCTCACTGTCCCTCTCTCTCTTTAAAAAAAAAAAAACTGTTTGATGTAGGTGCTGGAGCAGTGGCTCAGCCATTATGGAACTTGCCTGGCTTGTGCGAGGACACAGGTTCATACCCCAGAATCACGTACACAATGAAGTGTTGGAGCAACTAAAGTCACATGAAAAACTAAATAAAAGTTGATTCTCCCTCTCTCTCTCTCATTCACTGTCCCTTTCTCTCTTAAAAAAAATAAAAAACTATTTCATGTAATTGCTGCCCATATATTCTTAGGACATATATTAAGAAATTTATACAGGAAAGGAATGCAGATGTTATTATAATTTAATACTCAAATGGACCACCTGGCTGTATCACATGATGCGTTTCTGAAATATACGTTTTAATCATAAAAAGTGGGAAGGAAACCATATATGATCTTATCTCTTTGTGGAAGGAGCAACCAGCTAGAAAAAAAATAGCCCCACTGTTGCCATGGTGATTGTAAATTATGGAGCCATTCACCAGAAATCTCATTCACTTGAAAATTGAAGTCCCCAAGTGGCAATAAGCTCAGAAAACTGTGATATAAGCTGGATGAAGAGAAAGTTGTAAAGTCTGAGGCAGCAAGGCAGGTAGTCAAGAAGTGTGCTACCCGGTCCACCTTGTCTCAAGTCATAGGCAGGATAGACACATGCTCAGGAACCTAGTGTTAGAGATCAGATAACCTCCACACTTGAAAAATCTATCTGCAGCTTAAAAAAAATTCTACATTTAAGAAAGTGATTAAAAGGAAAAGATATGCAAGTAAGACATTAATGTTCGTCTTCCATAAATTGACCTGAGAAAGCAGAAATAATATATGTAGTATGCTTTTTTGTCAGGGGGCTTGCTGGGGACGGAACCCAGGGGTGTTTTATTGCTGAGTTATATCCCCAATCCTTTTTGTTTTTTTTTTTTTTTTTTTTTTTTTTTTTGAGGCTAGGTCTCACTAAATTACTGAGGCTGGCCTCTTAATGGCACTCCTCCTGCCTCGGCCTCGCAAGTCCCTGGGATTATAGGCATGCACCACTGCACCCAGCTAATGTATGTAATGTATTTAATTGTTGTGGTATACCGATGTATAAATAAAAAAGTAGCTATTATGATTCAGAAGCTCACTGTGGACCCTGTGAACAGTGTGCTCTCTGGAGGTCTCTTCCAAGAAGCATACTACGTCTGCTGTCACGTTGATGTTGTGTGACTGCAAACTTCCTTGACCAGTAATGAGTGGCCGTAACTGAGGACGAAAAAGGGAACTTGTCGTGTGGCATAACAGTAATGGGAGCTGCTGGTGGCCACCTTCAACCCATTGAATCAACTGCGGAGTAGCAAATGACAATCTGTAGAGCAAGACTCCGAACCAGAAATGGGCAAGGGAAGGAGAGAGTGCCAGGAATCCCAACAGCCTCCCGGCTATCTGCCCCTGTCTTTCCTGAGACCTAGAGGATTCCTGTCCTTGGGTCCATGAATCATCCCATAGCCTTACAGACCACTCTCTGTTTCGTTCACACCATCTGCACTTAAAACTAGCTTAAGGAAACATCTCCCTTCTCACAGAGATAAGGAAGGTCATTAGCCCTGCTCAGGTCACCTCCTTATCATGCCACCATTGCCTCTTCCTCCTTTCTTTGCTGTTAGGGGAATTCCCTCAACATTGTCATTTCCGTTGCACGATGATGAGATGACAGGTGCCCAACAGAATCTGTGACGTTTCTCTGGGTGTTAGGTTGGTTATCTGGTTTAAGTTTTATCTTTCAGTGGCTGACTGTTTATATCAACTCTCTGATTTTTCTCAGTAAGAAACACTCGTTTTCATTTTTGAGCTAATACTATGTGCTCCACGTTGTTCTGAGTATAATTATTAATTTATTCAGTTAGTTCTCACAATAACCCTATAGAATAGGCACTAACATATCCTCATTTTACTGCTGGGGGGAAAATGAGGAGCTAGGGGTAAAGCAATTTTTACCAATCTTATATCACAAAAAAAATTGTAGAACAAGTATTTTACTCCAGATGCCTGGCTCTAGAGCCTAAGCCCACACTGGTCTTTCTTGTAGAATCAAGTCCACGTGTATACAGAACGGCTGTTAGTGATCACCCCCATGTGAAGCTTCATTATGAAGAGTGTTCCAGGCCTTTGGAGAACTGCGTTAGGGAGCTTCAACTGTTTTCAATGATGCATGTGCACACACAAATATACACACAAAAATATACAAGTGCAAACACATGCACACACATATGCAAACTCACACACCCCCTAGACTTATGGCTGATAATATAGTGAAATATATTGCAGAGGCTGTTCAAGTTTTAAGTCTGGGGACCAATATAAACCATCCAGGACAAAGTATGTCATAAACCTACACAGCACTGTGGGGAAATGCAAGAAACCTGCAGGCATTTTATCACCTACTAGACCTAGCTGAACCACTTTGAGGTACACTAATAGGTTAGACCTTAAGGGTTTAATAGGACTTTGAGGAGTATTTGTTTGGGTTTTGTTATTATTGTTTTAAACAAAGGATCAGTCCTACTCCAGAAAAGTCTCTTCCTTCCAGACTGGGTACTGGAGTTTCATGTCCACAAAATACAAAGGCAATCTCCAGTAACTGGGTATGTGTGATGTGCACATATTGGAATATGCCCACAAAGCTGTGTTCTGGGCTGGGGATGCACCTTGGTGGTAGAAGGCTTGCCTACCATGCATGAAACTCTGGCTTTAACTTCCATTCATGCAAATAAAATAAAATTAGTCTAATTAAACTGAATAACAGTGTTCCAAACTACAACTCACAGGCAAATATAGGCTTCAAAGATACCAGATATAAATACTGGTACGGTACGTTTATACCACATCTATATAAATTATAGGCTCATACAGAAAAAATATATGGTTTGCAACAAGAAATGCAAAACATATAGGTGGGAAATGGAGCTCTTGACAGAGGAGTGAAGTACTTTCTCCTTAGAATTTTTGGAATAATATAACTTCCCATATAATACAGCCCTCTGTCTAACCTTACAGAAATGCCCATAATTTCTGTTTAATTAAGGGAGTTGGCATGCTAATTTTCATATCTTGTACAATCTTCAAAACAAAAACCAAATGTTTACCATCCACAAAATTATCTTATCTCCTTGGCCCTAAATACAAAGTCAAAGAAATGAAAGAAACACAGGTTGCTACTTATCTTCAACTGTGTTGCTCCTAACTTATAACTGGTAAGAATTAAAGAGGCAGGAAAGCAATAATTTGGAAAGCATTTGAACTGAGAGTCAAGAAATGTGAACTTTGGCCTGGAGTCCAAGCTTGAAAAATTCACATGATTTAAAAAATAATTTCACCAATGTGTGCTTCAATTTCCTGCATAGAGTAAAAAATTTGGATTTGGTCATTTCAGAAACTTCTCAGTGCTAGAATTCAGTGATTCTCTTCCCAGATGTTTACTTGTTTACTTGTGAGAAAGAAGCCATAGGGTTCTATGGTTGAATGTGTCACCCAAAATCATGTGTCAGAAACTCAATTCCCAGTGCAGCAGTGCTTGGAGGTGGGTCCTAATGAGACACAGTTAGGTTACGAGGGCTCCACCTTTATAAATGGATTAAGGCTGACTATAAAAGGGATTGAGACTGCAAATTCAGCCTCTCTCTCTGTCTTTGTGTCTTACACACACACACACACACACACACACACACACACCTCTGCTTCGCCCATGTGGTGCCTTCTGCCATGCTGAAACATTCAGAAGGCCCTCACCAGATTCCAGTGCCTTGATCTTAGAATCCTTAGCCCTAAGAACTGTGAGGAAATAAATTCATTTACTTCGTATATTACTCAGTATCTGGTATTGTTATGTAAGTAAGAGACAAAGACTTGGGTTTGGAGTTTCAGGCCTGGCTGAGGATTCTAACTCCGGTTTCCCAGCCTCGTTGTCTTCAGCACCTCAAACCTCATTTCATCCTCTCTCAACTGGGGGTAACGACATAAGCAGCGTGCAGATAAGTGTGAATAAGAAGCACAGAGGATGGTGAGCGTCTCTGACAAGAGCAGACCAATGGTTGCCACACAGCAAAAATGAAAAAACCAGAGAAGTAAAGGGAAATGGAATCAAGGCCGTGAGGACAGGGCGAAGGAAGTGGGCCAGGAGAGGAAGCAGTCGGGAGCACCACTGAGAGGAAAACCAGCAACCTCCACTAAAAGTTCAGAATCCTACCAATATTCTTTAGTATCTCGGGAACCTGAGCAGAGAATTTGAATAGCTCATTCTGTATAACCCAAAGATTTGTTTAAAATGGGAAAATAAATGCATGCAAGGCTGCCCTAGAAAATGTGGAATCCTTAAGCAGAAGCTGCCACGGCCACTGCTGCTGCTGTACATCAAGATATTTGTCACATTGCTCCCTAGAATTTGGCATTTCCCGGAGAGGAATCTGCAGAATGCCTGCTGTACCTGGGACAAGAGTACAGCTCAGGGGTGGAATGTGTGCTTAGCGTGCGTGAGGCCCTCGGTTTGATTCCCAGCAACAACAACACAATAAAAGGGGGGAATGAAGCAGAATCCCAGGTTCCACCTAGGCTTTCCAATTCCGAATTTCTGGGGTAGCGCACCCTAGAAATTCCTAAAGTGATTAGGGTCGTTTCCTAAGCGATTCTGTGCATACTGCACTGTAAGAGCCACTGGGTGACAGCATTAAAGAGCTTCTAATGGCAAAGTAAGTATTTCCACTAACCGTTGTCACCCTGGCCGCTGCAACCTTCATGTGCAGGTGTGACCGAAGATACTTTCCGGAGTAACTTGCCTCTGCGGTCTTTTGTCTGTTTGTTTGGTTGGTTTTGGTTTTGGTTTTGTTTTTTTGTTTAAATTTTTTTTTAGTCATTATAGTCATACATAATGATGGGATCTGTTGTCACAGCAATACGATTTGGTCAGTATCCCCACCCCACCACATCCTCCTCCCATTCCCTGATCCCTTGCCTCTCTTCTAGGTCCTATATTTATCCAAACAAACAAAAAAGCACCCCAAGTACACTGTAAATACAGTGTCATCAAAGTACAGTGGCATCATTCTTATACCTATGAAGAATGTTTTTCATATACACGACTATGATATATATAGTGATATATACACTGACATACTTATAAACGCTTGGAATGTACCTTTCTTTATCTCAGTTCCAACCTTTCCCCTTCTCCTCCCTTCCTATCATCCCTTGTTATTCTGTGATATATATTGACAATATCTGTGATATATATTGACAATACCTGTAGTCTTTTTCTAAGTACACAAAGCCACAAGATCTTTCTATCCCTAGAGGTTTTATCTGTGAATCTGTGCAGAAGAATTTAAACAATTTTTCAGAATTTTTAAAGTGGAATTTCCCCTCTTCCTAGAAAATTTTTAAATGTGGGAATTGAAGATTAAACAATTAATGGAAAATCCAGAAACGCTATATCACAGGGGTATATATATATATTTTTTTAACTTTATAAGCATGATAATAGAGATGCATACTACTCTTCTGGCTTCCACAGATTCTGTGGGCTTCACAGATAACCACACATGGAATTTTCATTGGAAGCCCAAAGAGACATTCATAGATCACATTTTTTTCTCTGCTATCACAACAGAAACTTATCACAACAGGCAGCGGGAGAAAACACAGACATTGCCAAAGAATGGTGGGTAACCCCTCAGAGAAGGGGCTGACAGCATCCACTTTAAAAGTCTGATCTGAATTAATGAGCTTCACCCTTTGCCTGTTATCTGAACCCAGATTCCAGAAGATGCACAGAGGAAAGGGTGGGTATCTCTTGAGCTTCTCAGAAGGTCAAAGTATTTATGGCAAAAAAATAAAATAGCTCATGGACCAACTTTGAAATTCCAAGTTGTTCTCTGATGCTCTCTCCTTTCAGCCCCATGAACCCTCCTAGAATTGGGATAAAGGTACAACTTCACATTTCATAGGATACCTTTCTCTAAGCCCCAGGTAACATTCCATAGATTTCAAATGATTTTGAGAGGGCTTTACTCAAGTAATCAAACGATTTTCCCCAGGAGTGAATGATCATTCTGGGAGAACCACAAAAGGGAGTTTACAAAAATATAAAGTGGGTTTAGAGGATAAGATACTGAAAAATAAGCCTAGTAATTTCTAAACATTCATAGCAGGGAAGCAAAGATTAAGTGGACAATCCAGATAAGAAGTTGGTATGGACACCAACTCTCATAGCCTTCTTAAATAAGGTGGATGCACAGTAGTTGCCTTCCCACTACAACTCACCAAGTTCATTCTCCTTCTGAATTGTAAACATAAAAAACCTGCTCAGAGTCACCAAGTTATTCAAGTTAATAAATTCCAAAACTCCAAATAAATGCTTTTTAGAAAAGAATAAAATTCCGATTAAATTTAAAAGAGAAATAAATTATCAGGAATCATCATTGTGATCATTGTAAGCCTACCTCAAAGGTTTAAAGATCTTCATTCATTACATCAGGTCACACTTTATTCTAATTTATAGAATGAAAAAATTAAGAAAATGTTCATTTTGGGGTAGAGAGAAGTAACTTAAAATCAACTTGGGATTATTTTAAATCAGAGCATATAATGCATAAAATGGAAAATCATTCAAATTACATTTTAAGTCCCTTATCAGGTAGTGAGTAAAAGAATGGGAATAAACAAAGAAGGAATTTCTTTTTTTTTACTCAATTTGGGAGGAAACTGCATTGAAACCCTCTTCGTTATATTCATTGTATCATCCGACAGTGAGTGTCAAGAGTTAACTATTGCAGACTGTGAAGAGATTGCCTATTAGACAGCAACCTTATAGCTATTAGGAAATGTTATGCCACTATTCCAGAATTTTAGCAAACGTTGGTAGGAAACACACACACACTTATACACATGTATATGTATATACTTACATATACATAACATAAATGTAAATTATTATATGCACACATATAATAAAGAATTATATACACAACTCTTATACAGACACACATGTATAGTTCATGATATTGTAAAAATGGTTCTGATATTTTGCATACATAGTGTGGGACATTAAGACCTCTCGATAATCCTGAAAAGAAGCAGAAGCAAAATTGTAATCCACAGACTTGGAGTGGTAGCTGGTTGGCTGAGAGCACAGAGCTAGAACCACCCAGGCCAAGGCCACACCAACACCCAGACTCTACTTTCAGCATTCACTGCAGCATGCCAGGTGTTTGGCTTAGTTATTTCCAGAACATCCTATTCTCAAACAAGACATTCACGTGGAACATCAAAGATTGTGCAAAAGTCAAGGTGCTCCATTGCCCCATGTACCACATCTTTGTCCTTTGTGATTTATTAATTGAGTTCTATGATGAATACATTCTGATAAAAAGAATTAATAAATCCAGTGAATAACTTCCACTGAAACAGCAGTGAGCAATAGCACTAAAGCCATTAAACATTGCTTTAAATGAGGTTGTTTTTCTTAAAGCTCTTAGCAGGTTGAAGGTGAATTACAAAATTCTTCCTCCATTTCCCAAATTCAGATGATCTGGCAGCATGATTTTCTTCCCTAACAGGCTTTGTGTGTGGTGTGAATTGATCCTCATGCCCTCTCCACTCTGCTGGAAGCATCAGTCTGAGTTCTTCTTCCAACGTAGTTTCACCCTTGGATGAGAAAAGATGAAATAAACATTTCACAAAGCAGATAACACAACTTCGACATAGTTTCTAACTTACAAAGAGGGATAACAAGATTGTGTTCAGATTTAGCTAGATTTTAATCCACTCTCACATGCCACTCCAAACGGAGCTTTAAGTCTGCACAGCACCAACCTGCACTCCAAGTCACGAGCCTTTGACACAGGAGGAAAAGAGGGAGTGGTTTATCATCTCAGGTGGAAAAATAAGCGGGGGAGGAGACA
>PVKS010017059.1:0-42739 GCA_004027875.1 Aplodontia rufa | reverse complement strand
AAAGTATTAGATTGTAAAGCATTACATCTTATCTGGATTTAACTCATGTTACTAGACCAGCTTTCTCACTGTCCAGGGTCTAGTCCCCACCTCCACCTATGAGTGGAGACAATCGACCCTTAGATCTCTGGGTTAAGCTGATTTTACTCATCATGATCTCTTCCATAACCATCCATTTACCCTCAAAGGCTGCAAGGTCTTAGATTACCTTTTAAGGAAACTCAGAGTATTGAGTTCTCTTCTTTTAATAAGTTATTTCTTAAAGACTACTCATTGAACCACTGAAGTAAAAAATGGCAGCTTGAAAACAAACAGTAGTTTAGGCCAATAGAAATGACTGCTCCGAAGTTCTCTAGATGAATGTCCAGGGATAAAACTTGAGGGATAGCAAAAGGTTCATTTGATACACCTTACAAAGTGGTTTTAATTTTATCTCTTGAGTATACTGGAGAACCTCCCCCAAATGAGGACTGGGGTTGATGATATGAGCAACATTATTAAGGCATAACATTTCCCTAAAAGCAAAATTTCTAGCTTAGGTGAAAGCTAAGCTTCTGGCTTCCACTCTTACCACTAGAGTGATCCAATCAAATCAAGAATCCACTGAAAAAACGATCTAAAGACTTGATAGATTTGCAAAATAAAGAAAAAAATAAAGAAGAGAGGAAAGGAGGGAGAATGAGAAGAAGGGGAAAAGGAAGGGAGAGGGGGAAGGAAGGAGAAGGGGGAATGAAGAAAGGAAAGAAAAGAAGAAATTGAAAGGAGAGGCGAGGAAAAAGGAGGAAGAGAAAAAGTGATCTTGTTACTTGATGTCTGAAATCCTCTGAGTCCTCTTTTTAAAGGATGCTATTTAAGAGATCTGCCTTCTCTGGTTTGGTTTTGTATTCTGCACTTGCCTCTCTCTCCTCTATGACTTAAATGAACTAACCTTGAAGACAGATGAGTCTTTTGTGTAAAAGACTGGAGAATGGATTGGAAGAGAAAATGCTAAATAAGTTCTAATTGTGAAAAGGTATTTGGTTACCTTTTTACAATAATCCAGAAAAAAAAGGCTCTTTTTGAATTCCAAGCATTTTGAATTATGACAAAGCTCATTTTATAATTTAAGTCACACAATAAAGCTCTATATTTTAAATGTGATTTTAATAGTATTGATAAATCCCATATAATTATTCTATTAACCACTGCAAACATTTTCACTTTGTCTAGCAATTCAATAACAGAATGAAAACAGACCCCCAGGACCTCATTTACTTGCTACACCTGTTTCTATTACTAGCCAATTAATTTACATTTTCAGCATTTCAATTACAGGGCTCCATTAATGCCACAAATAATCTATAGAGAATACCTTTCTGAACTCAAACTATTCTGAAACTCTTAAATTCTAAGCTTTTCATCATTTGATATATTGTTATATAAAATGCATGTTAATTAGACATCTGACATGAGCCCAAAATATATACTTTTTTTTTTAAAGAGATAGGGACAGTGTGAGAGAGAGAGAAACAGAAAGAATCAATTTTTATTTAGTTTTTCATGTGGCTTTTGTTACTCTGACACTTAGTTGTGTACATGGTGCTGGGTTTTGAACCCACATACTCATGCATGCCTGGCAAATGCTGTAACCACCGATCCACCGCTCCGGCGCCCCCAAATATATAATTTAATATGATATAAAAATGTTTGTAGCATTTTTACAACCAAAATGAAATAGTAGTTATTTTGAAGAGTCAGGCAATGAAGTGAATGTGGTAGTGCACACCTGTTATCCAAGTTTCTGGGGAGGTTGGGGGCGGGGAGGATAGCAGGCTCTAAGCCAGCCATGGCAAATTAACAAGATCCTATCTCAAAATAAAAATACAATTTTCAAAATGGCTGGATATGTATTTGAGTGGAAAAGTGCCCCCTACATTAAATCAATTCCCAATACTAAAATCAAATAAAAAGTATGTAATTAATATTTTTGAAACATCAAAATACACTATGAAAAATGTGTGTTCCACTATCTGGATTGACAGCCTTGACCACAATAGAAACTCAATGTACATATTCTGTTCTGACAAGGCAAACTGCTACCCACATAAAAATCATACTCCCTCTCTTCCTGGGTACATGGCTGGGTGGGTAAGTGTGTAGAGATGTAACTAGAATGTGAGCAAAAGAGAAGTGTGCACCTCCAGACCTGGCCCATGAACGGCTCTCCGGGCAGGATCCTCTCTATTTGTTACCCTTTTCAGTTGGGTGGAATGGCAATGATCCCAAGGTGACCTCAGTCCTTTAATTTCTGTCTGAAGGACAGCTGACTAGATAACAGCACCTACTTTGATCTACTCCCTGAGTGAGAAGTGAACTTACAGAGTGTCTAGTTATGAAATATGAGGGCTCCTCTGTTTTTATCAGCAATAAGAGCCAGCTTCAGAGGCAAAAACTCCAAGTACATTTCTCTGACATATAAAGAAATTTTGGACATAAGCTGTTTGGAAACTGTGTGGAGATGTGTGTGTGTGTGTGTGTGTGTTGGTGTGCACTTACATACATTTAAACACTCTTATCAAAATACACATGTGTTTGGATAGCTGTCTTCAACAAACATTCCTTTCATAACATTTATTATTGTTTTTAGTAAGAAGTTTAACAAATCATAAAACAAATTTAATTCAAGGCACAAAGCAAAAAGCCTTTTTACTGTGTTCTCCTTTCCACTGACTTCTCCAATACTCTTGTTCACATAAATCTTGAACTGACAGAAAGCAAATATTCCTCTTTAATAATTACACTGTTTTGTTCTCCCTGCTCTGATTTTCTTTCTTTCCTAACAACTCAACTTCTCGCAATTCCACTTGGTTTCACTTTTTATTCTGACTTTATCTTAGCTGTCCTTGACTTTTCTGCCATCGGAATTCAGGAATCATAAAACTTTTACCTCAAAAGCACTCAGCATTTGACTTATTCTAAATATTTCATAAACCTGGACTGTACTCATTTTGAATGTTCTCTTTTGATTAAATCAATAGGCAATATTTCAGAGACCACTAACCTGAAATTCACTTTTGTAGACAGTCTTTTTTCCTTCCATTTCGAGCAGCTGAACTGAACAAAATGACTGCATCTTTCTTTTATTGTCTCAGAAATGTTAACCTGTGTAGCGTGTGTAAAAAAATATAGGTAAGAATTTCAAAATTATATGCATTAGGTGACATTTCTCTTCATGACGCATGCTGCATGTTCTCTTCCAGTACGATAGCTTTTACAAGGCACACCATGTCATTGGCCTTTTATTTCACTGAGAGGTTTGCTGTGTTCACAAAAGGCCGACAGCTCGCCTCCATCTGCTGAGATTTTAGAGACGGTGACAGTGAGGCTAAGCCAGGCCTCACAATGGGCCGTCTTTGCTGTGTTAACATGAAAAGTCAGAGAGCAAAGTGGGGACTGAATAGAGTCCCAGATAAAAGGGAAATAAAGACCTAAGGATCTGTCACATAACACTTATTTTTCTGAGTACAAGTAACTGAGATGTAATAAAGAATAATGGCTTTGAAGTAAGAAAGACCTAGATTCATGGATTTCAAATTCTTTCAATTTCAGGGCCTTCACCTTAAAAAAAGGAGGACAAAATTGTCTGCCTAATAGTCATTAAGAGGATAATGTTAAAAGTATATGTAAATAGCGTAACTCCACATCCATCACTCAGAAGAACCAGGATTTATTGGAGCTTCTTATGTGCTGAGCGCTATTCTAGACACACAGACAAAATTTCCTGCCCTGCCAGGCCCACTTTCTAATGGTAAAAACAGAGAAGAAATAAAGAAGACAAGAGATATGGGAATGATGAAATGATGAAAATGGGGAGGAAAGAATGCAGGGAAGAATGACCGAAAGGACTCTCCCAGAATAATAGACTGTCCTGAGAGTCGGCGCCGTCTCACGGAAAGGCAGCGTTCCGCAGTGCCAGTGAGTGGGCTGGACTCTGGAGGACAAGCCTTCTCAGGAGGAAAGCAAGTGCAAGCCACTCAGGAAGAAGCAAGCCTGACACATTCCAGGGACATCAAGCAACCCCTGTGTCAAGCAGGGTCAGCAAAGGTGAAATGGGCGTCAGGAGCACGCATGGTCACGCAAGTCTTTGTCAGGACTCTGACATGAGCTCAGATGGAGGTGACATTGCCTGAAGTGTGTTGAGTAGAGAAGTGGCAGGGTCTGATTTAACTTTTAATAGGGTCACTTTGGCTACTGTTTTGAGAATAGATGGAGGGGAAATAAATGGAGAAGAAAGAAGAGTTGAGAAGGTTTTATGAATCCAGGTGTCTTGGTCCCAAATGGTAGCAGTGCAGGTGATAAGAAGTAGTTAAATGCATATAATTTGATAACAGCAAGCAAGACTGATTAGACAGGAAGTGTGAGAGGGGTCAAGTATGTCACCAAAGGTTCACATGAACCACTGGAGGAATATTAGTTATTTTTCATTTTTGTGTTTCTATCATATTTTGTTGCTTATTGTTTGTGCCCCCCCAAAATGATCAATTTACCCTCTGCAAGCTAGAAGACCAAAGAGTTATGAGTAAAATGTTAGAGAAACACTACAGGAAATTGGAGGGAGGAAGACTTCAATAACATTCTAAAGCCAATATTTATATTCTTCAGTATCTTTTACAAAGACTTACAGAAGTGAAATGATGCCATATGGGTAAATGGAATTCATCCTTTGCCAGCTCAAATATTTATTTTACAACAATTCTATCTATTTGCTAGGATGCTCTACTTTTCATAGGTTAAATTGCTACAACATTCTTTGGCATATTTGTTCCCCAGTACCTTTTTAGGTGCTTTGTTAATCATATTTGGTTAGAATTGCTCACCATAATAAATAATAAAAGTAGTCTAATGCAATGAAGTTTTAGTTGCTTATGAAATATCCCTGAGCGGCCATTCCCCTACTAAGCAGTGACTCCAAGATTCAGGCTGAGAATATCTCAGCAATAATGTCCAGAGACACTGATGAAGAGGAATGCATGGCAAGGGGCACAGGGGTTCTTAACAAAACAGCAAATGCACAACTGAAAAACACTATTTTCTCTGCCACCAGTGACATAGCCAGAATTTTCACGTTCCCATTCTCTATCCCTGCAAAATAAAAGTACTTGGTCTCATGGAATTTAGACTGAACCCTCTAATCATACAGCAATGTGAATTTTATCAACTCTGGTGATTTAGAATGGAGCCATTGAAGGAAGTCATTCAAGGCGATGGTGACAGCCCTTGACCAATGACATGGTCAGACACTCCCCAGTGAGCTGAGACCTAGCTCCTCCCAGGGATCCCGTTCCTGTGGATGCCAGCAAGGAATTTTGGCTTCTAAACTTTTGGCTTGGGTGATTTTCTCTATTGTTTTTCTGCTCTCCATGTTATTTAATTGCATTCTAATTTTTACTGTTTCCTTCCATATGATTGCTTTAGGTTTATTATGCTTTTAAACATTTCTTTAGTCTTTATAAGACTGTAAGTATCATTAATGATTTGTAATCTTTCTTTTTAAAAAATAGGTAGTTATAGCAATACATATTCAGGAGAGCACTGCTTCCGTTGTGATTCCACAATTTTTGGTGTATTTTCAGTACATTTTCATTTATCTCTAAGTATTTTCTTCTTGCCCAGTAGTACTTAGAAGATTGCTTTTATTTTTCCACATTTAAATTTTTAAAAAATTTTTTCTTTTATAATGTGGATTCTGCTCTTATTGGTAAAGTGTTCTATAGATATCTGCTGTATTTATTTTGTTTATAATTTTGTTCAGGGTCTCTGTTTTCTTATTGATCTTCTACTTGCACATAATTTTGATAATAGAGTATTGAAGTCTCCAACTGTTATTGTTGAATTATCTCTATCTCTCTTCAGTTCTCTCACTTTCTGCTTAATATATTCTGGAAATCTTTTGTTAAGCACTTGTAAGTTTATAATTGTTGTGTATCCTACAGAGATTAACCCATTTATCCTTATAAGATGCCCTTCCATATTTCTAGTAACAAATTTTTCTTCTTAAATTCTGTTTTTATGATATTAATATAACTATGCCCACTCTTGTTTACTCTTTTTGTGAGTGACATCATAACATTAGAAATGTACAGAGGAGTCAGAGCTACACGGTATGCAGGGCTGAGCCACTATCAGATAAACCAAAGTATTGGCTGTGTTTTTTCCTTACAAACCAAAAATGAAACCACAAATAAAAAGCAATGAGGTCGCAACTGAAAAAGCGAATATTTGAAATTATATAAGCACAGTAAGTAGTCTTTTAACTTGTTTTTTAATATACTCCATAATTTGTTCTAGAGTATTGCATTTTCCTTTTGCACACATATAAGGAAACAAATCTCAGAGAACTCCAGTAGGCATTAATGGACTCCATGAAAATTAGTGAAATATAGAAAGTGGAATCTCAGGGGAGTAAAGTGACGTCTAGAAAAGCTGTACTGAAGCTGTTATATGTGAATCTGTGAAAGACAATATCAGATGGGGAATCACATTGCTTAGTTCTTCCATCATTCCAGAGGACTATGTCTCATATTATGCACCAGTTGAATCTTCTTATATCACTTTGCAATCCCTGGATCAAATAGGTGCACAGTAATGCATAAATAATTGAGCTCCACTTAGTCCTTACTACTTGCAAATGCATTTTTAGCTGTTTGCATTTTACAAATGGACAAACATGCCTCCTGGTGGTGAACTGCAGGTGCATTTCAATTGTAGCTTCTGCTTCACAGACATCACGTGGGCAAAGTCAATTTCAAAATTACCCTGGAAGCATCAACTTTTTAATGATTTTCACATAATACTGTGAAAAGAAAGTAAAGCTCAGGGAAAATACTAGACTAGGCATGAGGTAAATCCAATTCTACAACCAAGAAGCTGTTATCATGTTTGCAAGCCAACCACAGAAAGATTTTAAAACATCTATCAATAACTAATCTGGAAAATTGATGGGATTCTTAATAAGGTTATGAAGATATTTAGTGGTCACAAAATTTGGGACAGAGTACCTTTGGTTTAATATAACTGTTTTGCTTTAAGAGACTCAAAATTGCACCATAAAATAGATTCTTCTAAATCTTCATAATAACTTGGTAGATACTGGTAATATTATTGGTATAATTGAGAAGTGATAGAGAGAAGAAAGCAGTCTCCCCTGGCAATGAAACTGCAATGCAAAGAACAAGGCCCTGGAATTACTCCATCATCTGCTTTCAAATTAAGATTTTTGATGCCTTCTGTCTGTGTCTGCATTCATTTCTTGTAGTAGGGTCCACTACACTCAAAATCCTAATATAAACACAAAGTGAATAGCATATGAAATGACATCTCTGATACTGGTCACATAAGTGGCTGAAGAGTTTCAAAATTTATTTCCTTAGCTAAAAGTTAGATATATCTATTGTGTTTCTTCCCTAAACAAAATGTAATTTTTAGAAAGTATTTTTAAATTTTTTTCAATGCCCTGACTGTAGAAAATATTTAAAGCATGTTAATTGGTTCTGCATATTCTAATCCAAACACTACCGTAGCTCTGGAAAGATTTCAATATGATGGTAAATATCTTTTAACTAACATGGTTATTTCTTTTTAGTCTTTAAATGAATAGTGCTTTCAGCTGGATTCAGTAGATGTTTGCTGTTTGTGAAAGCCAGAGATTAATAATAGAGTGCTTGAAAGAATAGATTTATTCTCTTGGCCTCAGTAGCCAAATAAAAACGTTAAGGGCTGATTGTTGAATTCATTGCTAACAATTAATTCCTTTGGATAATGCATGTGTTGTGGACACTTTGTGAGTGTGAATGGTCAGCATTCATATTAGTCTGAACTCTCAACTGTGTAAGTGATGTTACAGCTTCACTCAAAGCATCCACAGTATACACAGCTGATGGAGCAGGAGACAGAGGTGGATAATGGAGATGACAGCAATCTTTTAACTGTACCTGCCTCAGTTGTGATTTATAGGGGAAGTAAATGATTTTGAATGGACTCTATTTGATCCCCTACTGGTTCAAAATTATTTCCCATCAGTCTTGTACATTCTACCTAACAGTTGGAATAGGCAATGACAAATGATCGTTATATGAAGGCAATGAATAGCACAAGATTAATATGAAAGCTAGATGGCAAAAAAAATCAAACAATGAAAACTTATCAGTGCTGGTTTGCAGCAACATGTGCTAAATTGTTTAGGAACTATGTGACTGTCTGAAATGCATAGTTATGTTATTGTGAATGAAGGAGGGCCCGCTCACTGACCTAAGCAACTCCACTTATCCCTCTCCATTTGCCTTAAATTTTTTGTTTATCTGAGCCACTCTCTTTGGCAGTTGCTTTGAAATCCAAGAGTAACAAGTCTGGTTATAAGCATATATAAAATAGGATCAAAGCTACTCTCAAGCAATGGAGAGCCCTCAGAACAGATCATCCCATGATGAGACTGGACCCTGAGCAGGAACAATTACCACATGAGGGATCAGAGGCTTTCCCTTAAGCAAGATTATGGGTCATCTCATTATAAGACTCAATTAACCCTAAGTAATGATGAACTTTTGAGAGCTTCACAGCACCAGTCCTGAGAGAATGATCCACCACACCAAGTCCTGACCAAGATGCCTGATCCTGGAAGCAATACAAAACCCTAAGATTTGCAAGTCCCCAAAACTTGCCTTGTTCTTCTTTTTTAAAAAAAATAAATAAATAAAATCTTAAAATATCTGTCAGCGCCTAGAAGATGTACTTTTGATCACTGAACCTGAATATCTGACCTTCCCAATGAGATCATGCTGATTATAGCTCCTTCCTTGCCCATCACCACTGTTCATCTCTTTGACTGGCATATTAGGATAGGTGAATAATTGTGGTCAGTTGGGCCCCCTCAGGAATGGGACCTTCACCCAAGGGCTTCAGTAACATGCCTGTTCTTGGCAGGAGTGTCTTTACCACAGTTCTCCTCCACAAACAAACATCTGTATTCTGTCAGAAATTTAGCTGTGAAATGTTGCTGTAGCAGAGAGTAAAAAGAGCCCAGAAATTTATAACTGTTTGTAATCTCAGTCTGATTTTAAAGAATTTAGTGAGAAAATTAAAAAAAAATTACTGATCAGAGCAGGATTTGACAAACTATGGTTCACAAACCAAATCTTTCCTTGACTACCTATTTTTATAAATTAGAATATAGCCCCACTTATTCATTTTATATTTTATTTGTGGTTGCTTTAACATTGCAAAAGTGTTATTAAGGAGTTGCAGCAAAGACTGAATGGTCTGCTATCTTACCGTTTTCAGAAAAAATTCCTTGGCCCTGGTCTAGAATATGTAACAACATTGTGATATACTCACCTACCCTCAGTGTACTGACTGCCATAATAAAGATCCAAGGAATCTGAGACCATAAATTACAGTAAAACAACTCTAGTTTGAAATGTTCATGGAATTCTCTCTGTAAGGTATGATAGAAGAAATAAAAGAAATAGATAGAAAGGACTCTTTAAGTAAGGAAAAGGGAATAAAATTTTAATCTGAAAATTTCACACACTTTTCCCAGTCTATCAATTCAAAGTCAGTCTCTGTACCAATCCTGTTGCTCCCAAATTTGGGGTGAATCTTTAAATCTTAAAGTTAATTATAAATTCAACCTCTTATGATGACTACTTTGCATATTGTTAATTAGCCTACCAATAAATAGATTAAGCAATGAGAGATACAATCTTTTGAGAAATCTATAAAGTAGGGGATTTTCCAGCATTAATTATTGTTGAGACAATGGAGACACATCAGCCTAAGTATTCAGACCAAACCACCATAATTGGTCTTATTATCACCAGACTGATTTTATCCCTATATTATGGAATAAGGTCATTCTTAGAGCCAAAGAAGAATTGGATGTCCTCTTTCACCATTTCCTGTGATCACATCAGAAAATTTTCAGATATAATAGCATGCATGGGTTTATTAGAAGGGACAGGGAAAAGGAAAAAGGAAATGCTGTCAAGGAGTGAGTCTCCTCAGAGAGGAGAGGGATGCATGCTAGTCCAGTCTTCCAGCTTCATTGGGGTCCCTAGGAAGTTTTCAAAGAATCCTGCCCAGATCCACCTCTTGACTTTTGACTGACAGCAGGATTGCATCAGGCTTCCATGTCCCCACTGTGAGTATTTTCTCTTACTCCAAGGAAGGAAGATTTTATTATTATAATAACATGCTAAAGATCCAAAGGAACTCTGGGTCACTTTGGTTCATGCTGACCAGTTCTAAGTGGCACTTATTCTTACAGATTTTATGGTCAGGAGACTTTGCTTCTAATCCTCATATCTCCCTGAGTTCTGGAATCTGGATTATGTAAAGGTCATGAAAGTCTGCCCCTTCAGGGTAACTTGTGTTCTTCTTATAGGCAGGGAAGAGCTTTCTGGGTCTGCATTTCTCCTGCATTTAACAGGTTGTTTGCCGAGGAATGGAATATATACTCTTGACCTCAGTCAGGCAAGGCAGCAGATACATTGATTTTTTAAGAGAAAGCATGTGGTGTTCGGCACAGTAGTCCCAGAATTTATGGAATCCTGTTCGTTCCCACTGGTCATGTCTGTCTATTACTTATTACCTACGCATTTTCCCATGCCCACTCTTCATGAAGTTTCCTTTAGAAGAAGACCAGGCAACTCCAAAAGCATGTCTCTGGCTTGAGATAAACCACATTCTCTCTTAAATGTGAATACCCTCCCTAAATAAATCTATGGCTGTGCCTCTAACTGGTGCATACTGGTTTTGTTTGTTTGTTTGTTTTGTTTTGTTCATCGAGTAAACCAAGAACCCTTCTAGTCCTGTGTTGACTCTGCACCCCTGCCTATGAACTACTCAGGTACCTCTTTTTTCTCCCATGACAGTTATGGGGGTGAGAAAAATTCCCCTGAAACATTTGAGTTTGATTAATAAACTGACAATATCAATAGACAGTTTCATGGGAGAAAAAGGTATGCAAATTTAAAACATGCACAAGCTTAGAAGGAAGGGGTGTGGAGATCAAAGGATAGTGATTAACAATAATTCAAAAAATCTAGAAACTTACATATCTTTCTTCATAGTGAAGAAGGAAATGAAGAATAGAGGCAATTTAGAGAGGCAGCAAATGATTTTAGGGAAAATTAATAACTCCAAAACACAGACAATAGTTTATGACAAAAGTTTCTATGGGTTCTGGGAGAGGTGAAGGGTCAAACTGCATTTCCAACAAAGATTATCTATTAAAATGCAGATAAAGTCTCACAGCAATCTGTATAAAATTTGTCTGGGTGGTCTCTTTTCTTTGGTGATTACCATTTTTGGTTACTTGATGAGATTGATTAGTGAGGAGGTGTTGAATATCATTGCATTTCGTTTGGAGGAGATTTCCTCAGTAAGATTCAGGAACTTATAAAACTTAGCTTTACTTTGACAATGGTAGAGAATCAAAGATGGTTGAGAGACAAGGGCTCAAAGGGAAAGTCAGAGAGACTATAGTTCTGAGATTGTTTTTCTTTCTCAGCATGTCAATAGTGCCACACTTTGGAATATGGTTTTCTGAGCTCCAACACCATCCTCAGCATTACTAATTGCCTACTATGGTTCTGCCATGGGATGAATGATCCTTTAGATTTAGAAGAAACACATGTCCTTGTGCCCTGGAGTAATATTTCATGTGAACTGGATTACTGACCCAAGCAATTAAGACTTCTCCAGAGACACTAGAGGAATAAGGACTGGCAATTAGGAAGCACAGAGATACCATCAGGGAGATAATATATGCCCCAAAGGCACATCTTCAATGACCCACCTCCTCCAAACACAACCTTCCTGTCTATAGTTATAACCTAGTTAGTCACTATCACAGGATTAATGCTCTGATTAAATTAAGACTTTCTTAACCCAGTTATTTCACTTCTGAACTTTCTTGCCTTATCTCATATATAAGCTTTTAGGAGACACCTCACATTTAAACTATAGAATACGTTCCTTCTATTTTTTAAAATTACTGATTCTCTTCGATCAGGTACTTGGAGACTGCTTCTGATAAAAGCACCGATTTTGCCCAGAGACGTCCAATGCATAATGCAAAGGACAAAAGCAAAACATCTTTGCCTCTAATTTTGCATGTATCTCCTTTTGATACCTTTAACTTTGGGCTAGATCTTCTCATTTCTGCACATGGAAATGTTAATCATTGAAGGACTGTCTATCCTGAAAGTAGTAATATGAGGTTGCTTACCCTATAATTACCTAACTTCTCTCATTCCCCTTTAAGGTGGAAGGCACCAAGTATAAATTAGGTATTTTCAGTATTCTCAGGGACATCATATACAACAGAACATCAACTTTCAGCTTTTACAACATCCTATTCGAGATCCCTGGAGGGCAAGAAAAATATATAATATAATAATAAATTGTTTATTATTCCTGAATGGCAGGAATAACATATAATCATATGATATATAATAATTCTATAATTTAATATATAATATGTTAATTATAGTTATTAATAAGTTATATTATTATAATATGATATATAATAAATAAATACTATAAAATATAATATATAATAACCTGTTGATTATATTTGAGTGGCAGGAATAACACATAATATAATATAATATAATAACCTGACAGGAATAATGAGTCTTACAGGCAGATCACCACATGCCCCTTTAAGTGATAAGTTTAACAGGCTGGTCTGAAACTTGAAATCCCCTCACTCAGGCACCTGAGTAGCTAGGATTATTTTGAAAAGACTACATCTCTATTTTTTTATTTGTTTTGCCTGTCAAAACAGATGAGAAAAGACACTAAATTCTGTGGGATTCTTTTGGTTTATAAGTTCTAGGAGAATGTGGTTAACAAAGGCTAATTCTTGAATGCTGCTTTAGGTATATGATAGGAAATGCCAGGAAATTACAAATTCATGACTTCCAGGAACCTCAGAGAACCACTAGCAGCATGTTCTATGGAAGTGTTAAAAAAAAATTATGTTCATGACATTTCTTAAGGACAATAAGGAAAACTTTACTCAAGGAAGTTATATTAGTCCATTTTCTAAAACTATAGTGAAATAGCTGGACGTTATTTTTCAAACCTTGATTGTCCTCCAAAGGCTCATTTTTCAAAGGCTTGGTCCCTAATACAGCAACGTTCAGAAGTAGAATTATTAGGCTAGACAACACAATACTCACCACTTGGGTCCATTTCTTGGATGCACCTGGATATTGATATGTGCTTGGTGATTCTGCAGCAAAAGCTACAGGAAGATGGATTGGAAAAGACTCAGGCCACCACATGATGTGACTATTTTGCTTTCTTTTTTTCAGAATCATATAGCACATTAATGTTGAAATAAAAACAAGTGTTTTAATTACACTTTGTAAATATCCCCTTTTTAATGTGAGTGAAATTGGCCTTGTTACTGTAATTTCTAGCACTCCCGTCGTGAAAATTGCAAATTCCCATCATTTTAAGCGAATGCCTGAAAGACTTTTCCTGACATCGACCATTTGTCAGCTAAATCAATCTTATTATAAGGAAAACAACTAATATGTTTGAGACACATCAAAGTTGTAAAAATGTACAAACAAGAGGATATGAATTAATGAAAGACAATAAACAAGAGATTTTAATTTGATCATTTTGAAGAAAGATGTGCCTCCTCTTAGAGATGAGTCTGAACAATGTACAACAACACTCTATTTCACGCTTCAGAGACTATAGTGTAATCTGTGCATTCACAGCTAACAGCAGGAACACTGTCAATACCTTGGAAGGATATTTGTAATGGTTTTTGGTGAATCTCTTCCAAGGGCTGTAGAAGTAAATATCTACAGGTGTGATACAGATGTTGAAATTCTTGTTAGAACAAGATAAATCATAAATCAATAAATAGGCTGGACATATCAAGTGAGTCATTGTTCTATATTGCTAAAGAATGAGTTAACACCTTCTAACATGCCAAAACACACTCAAAACTACATTTTCTTGTGTTTTTCTTGAGGAAAATTAACAGGCGTAATGTTAGAAATTCAAACTAATTTATTGTGTGTCTGCTTTATCCTAGACTTCCGTGATATTTGGAGACCATAAACAAAATTTGTTGCAATTGATGTCAAGGACCTTACAACAGAGTGAAAAGACTTTCTCTTAGATAAATCAAGGCCATTAAACATGTCACCTACTGCCATCATGGGGTCAAGGACAGGAAGTAATGAGTGCATAATGGATTGGACTTCTAGATTTGGGGGATGGGAATGAGGAAGTGCATTTCAGAGCATGTGGGCACACAGGGGGCTTCTGAGAAGAAATAAACAGGAGTGGAAAATAAAAATAGACATTCACAAGTCATATCATTTAACACGTATGCTCCTAACTACATTATGGAAAGGACATCCATTATGCAATGAATGGTTGATAGTTACCTAAAAGTGGGAAGTTGATTTTGAGGTATGATGTCTTTCTATATACTTAAACTCCAATTTTGTTTGCAAATGAAATATCTGCTATATTTAGAAATAAATTAGAAAAAATTCAAGGAAACCTGCTCAAACACAGACAGATGTCTGTTTTGGACATCTGTTGTGTGTGGTGCTGGGGTTAGAACTCAGGTCCTCGTACATGCCAAGCAGGCACCATAACCACTGAGCCACCACTCCACGACTGAAGATTCACAAAATAATTCTAAATATTCAATCAATGCTTAGCATCTATAAAACTATATAATGTGCCCACTATAATAAAATCTCAGATTTGCCAAAGCATTGTAAGATGAACAGAGAAACATAAAATCATAAAGAAATACTAGTAGGTCATAATATTCAGAGAGAATTCACTTAGGTAAAGTATCACAGGAAGAATGAACTAAAGTCTCAAGAAATGTGCCAAGAGAATATATGTATATGAATATAAAATTTAGTCTCAAAAAGAGGAAGAACAAAACAGACCAAAAGAATTCTGTAGGATTAAGAAGTAGAAATACATATAATGTCCACAATACTCTACAGAAATAGAAAATCAGCAGCCTAAGGGAAGACACTCCCACTCAAATCCAATTTTAATTCAATCTTCTAGAGTCCAGAAAAATCATCTTTATTATAGAACTCTATCTGAAGCCCCAAACAAATGATAAAATAACTAAATTTTCAGGGAACAAGTCAGGAAGCATGTGGTGAGATATTAAAGAGACAGCAAATGCAGTATCAGTCTGAACCATTAAGAAAATGAGGGAGAACGTGCTCAGAAAATAGAAGATTTTTTTTTAAATGAAGAAAGGAAAAAAATATTGTTTGAAAAAAATCATAATCTTGGGGGAGAAACTGTTTTGACAAAATCCTAGATAGTCAATCTGAATGAACTTTTAGACGTTTATTATAATTCCTACGATCTCACTAGAGTCAATTGCTGTCCATAAAGACAATCTTGTCTTATTCACAATTTAGATCAAATTGCTGGATGGCACTCAGGTAAGAAATTCATCATGCTAGATTCATATCACCCAAATGGGGTGATATGACGAAGCCTATTTAAGTTCCGTTGTAGACTGGGGATAGCTGCTGGTACAATACCTTGGTGGCTCTGTTTTAGGTTTCATAATGGTATTTTGAATTTTGGAAGGATTTTTTTTGCTTTTATTTTGTTTTTGTTTTTTTAACTTTTTCCTCACTTCAAAAATCATTGCAGGCAGTTTCCAAATTTATACTTAAAATAAGGTTGGAGAAAAGCTAACGTAAAGCATGCAATAAAGTCAACTTTCATTTATTTAGGTCAAAGCTAAAGAGAGAAAATTCGAAAAGATCATTGGAGGGGCTGGAGCAGTGGCTCAGTGGTTTCAGCACTTGCCTGGCATGCACAAGTTCAAGCCCCTTCACCATGTACACAAGAAAGTCTCATAGAAACGAAAGCCATATGTAAAACTAAATAAAATTGATTCTCTATTTCCTTCTCACCACCCCCCCCCTTCTCTCTCCTCTATTTCAAAAAAAAAAAGAATAAAGAAAAGATCATGGTATATTACATTTTCAGGATAAGCCAACAAATTAATGATGCTGCTGGCACAAAATCCAACATGCAAAAATGGCACAGAGCACAGGGAATAAAGTTTCTTATTGTAGTAGGTAGATCACATCTGTAAAATGGGTTTATGCTTGGCAGTCCACATCAATAGAGGAATCAAAGAACTAGAAAGTAGTAATCATTAGTGTTGATGGAGTAAGAGGATGCATATTCTTTTCTGTTGTTGATAAATGTGGATTCCACACACAATATTCAACAAGTTACTTGATTCCATTATTCAGTCTAAAAAAGAGCCAGGTGAAACTAATAGAGTTTGTGAATATGAGAATAAAAGATAGATGGACTACACTTTCCTTTGACATGAAAAAAATTACTGTACTTCACAGACCACAGTAACAGCAAATTTGATGTGAAATTCTCCAACGATGCCAGGATTGCAGGATTGCATTCTTCTGCCAAATGTTGCTTTCTACACAGTTTTCATGGATTTCTCTGCTGTAATTTTTGTTGCGTGTTTATGGCTGTGTTCCTCTGTAGAGTTCAGAGCAAAGAGCATATTTTATTCTGGCTTATAAGGAATCAAATGTCAGTTTAACTTAAGCCAGAAATTTCTGGCAATTAGAGCTCTTCCTCATCAGAATAGAATGCGATATTTGGACACACACAACAGTTGTAAATGTGTCTAAAGTGAAAAATTCATCTTTCCAGTGGCCATTGAGAGGGCTTTTTCTTCCTACTGGATAGAGGGAGAGGTGGATATTGACAAAATGATCAGAATGTTTTCTTTCTACTCCAAGATATAGTGATTTCCTTTCCCTATCTTTCATTTCTGCCCTTCTTTTACTATAGCATTTTAAAAGCCCTGTTGCTTTTCTTCACTTACACAATTGTCTTAGTCCATTTAGGCTTCTGAACAAAAAACACTGGGTGGCTTATAAACAACACGGACTTATCTTTTAACAGTTTTGGAGATTGGACGGTCTAAGACGAAGGTACCAGCAGTCTTGGTTCCTGCTCATGGTCAGTGCCATCTTGCTGCATCCTCACATGATAAAAGAGGTTAGGGACCATATTTGGGCCTGCCTTTCTTCTTCTTTTTCTGTACTAGGGATTGAGCTTAAGGGTGTTAATCACTGAGCCCCATCTCCAGCTTTTTTATGTTTTATTTTGAGCCTCACTAAGTTGCTTAGGGCCTTGTGAAGTTGTAGAGGGATTACAGGTATGCATCACCACCTAGCTCAGGCCTATTTTGTAAAGGAAGTAATTCCATCTGTGAAAGCGCTTTCCCAGGACCCAATCATCTCCCAAAGTCCCTGTTTCCTAAAACCATTAACTTAGGGTATGGGATCACAAAATAAGAATTCTAAAGGGAAACCATCATTCAGACCATAGCAAAGACTGTCCTGATATTGGGTTGTTTTAGATGAAGCCCTTAATGGTTACCAAAAGATTATCTATTTCATCAAGACCCCATTGGTGTTGGCAGGCCTACTATTTAGAGGCTTAATGAGTTAAAGTAGAGTGCTCGGCTTGGATGTAAAAGACCCTTGCTTGAAGTATGCACCAACTTTCTCAATATATGAACTCAGGCAATGATCTCTGCTTCTATCTAATCCGATAGTACTACAGTAAACCTTACATAGGATCATTACTCTGGGAATTCAAGGTTATTCTACCTTCAATGCTCTCAGTGTATGTGGGTGAAGCTTTCTCTATGTGGGCAGGAATTGCTAGGGATGTGGCAGATACATGCACTACTGGTTTCTCTCCCTTTATCAACCTGTAAATTCATTGCCCTTTCTCAGCACACTTAAAACAGAAGTTTAGCATTGTTTAGTAGGTGGACTCCAAAGGTCCTCACTTTTGGTATCACAGAAAATTGCACATATCAAGTAAAGTTTGCTCTGATCTCTCATCTTTGCAATCACTGAGAATCAGGGTACCCCACTCTGAAGAATCCTGGTTCTGTGTATTTTTCCTATTTGCTTGTGAAAACAGGCTCACGTGATCAAGTCTAGAGACTCTGTACTGGTGTCTTTGGTGCAGAGGATCCTTGAGGTCATAGTGCACTTCATACCATGTGTCCACACTGGACCTGGTGTAAAATTAAAATAAATACCTTTTGTTCAAAGATCATTAACAATTTAAAGATGATGACATCAGAATACTAAGCTAAGCCCTTTTGAGCAAGAGACCCTCTATAGCTACACAGGTCTCATACCAATGAAACCTCCCTGCCAAATGTCAATGTTAATGCAATAAGGAAGATAAAGCAATTATAACACTTTAAAAGAAAAGTGAGCATTAATGCCAATTATTTACACTTTGTACTAACGCGAAGAGAAATTTCTGAATGGATACAATCCTTTAATTTTTATCTTATTTTATTTTTAAAGAGAGAGAAAGAGAGTGAGAGAGAGGAAGAGAATGAATTTTTATTTATTTTTCCATCTGGTCCTTCTTTCTCTAAAACTTAATTGTGTATGTGATGCTGGGGTTCATACCTGGGTCCTCGAGCTTGCCAGGCAAGCACTCCAACCATGGAGCCACTACTCCAACCTGGGCACAAACCTTTAAAGAACTGCAGACACAATTCAAAATACTGTTAAATAGAAATTGTTCTGTAAACATTTCTCAAGGCAAAGTTGAGTATTGTTTTCATTATCAACTTAAATATCAGAAAGGGTTGAGTTCCTATGAAATAGCTGTTGCGGTTCCAGCCCAGGGTCCAAGGCAATCTTGCAGCAGCTTATCAGTAAAATATTTGTAAATGGCTTTGAGGTAAAAGTATCCCTCTGTTAATATAAGCTGTTATTGTATAATGGACTTTGGTAGGGACTCTGTTAATTATTATTATTTAAAATGGTTTTAAAAAGGAGAAAAAGGAGGAGAAGGAGAGGGAGGAAGAAAGAAACAGGAAGAGAGGAAAAGTCCCAAAGATTTCAGTCCTTGGGCAACACTCATTACTTTTATCACTAATGCCAAAGTTTGGAACACATGAATAAATTTTGGACTGTGTTGTGGTTGACTCTACCTCAGCTACAGATTTGAGATTTTCAAGAAACAAAGAAAGTTTCACATCACAGTAATTTCATTTTCATTAATAAAACTGACTTCAGTGGTGTTTCAGAAAGTTCTCAAGAGGCCAGAATTCTCAAACAAGGCCTTGATGTTCTTATAGTTTATGATAATAATATTCACTGATCCAATCATTCCTTCTTCAGTAATAATAAAGATCCACAACTTAATTAAATGTAAGCTCAGGGAAGAAAAGAAAAATGTCTCCTTCTAGCCAATTGCAGATTCTAAGGCCATCTTCAAAACATTTGCTTGAGAAAACATTCAGATTTTAATTTAGTGGTACAGAGAATTGCTTAAAATGTTTTTTTAAAATGGTTTCCTATTATGGTTATTATTGCAAATTATATATCAGAAATAAGAATATCTACAATATAAAAATTTTCCCTTCAAATACTGGGCTCAGTCACAACTCATTTTTAATTTAGCAGGCATCACAGCATATACACATCTGAACAAATCTCACCTTATACAATTTCTTAAATGGGGCCTCAAGTATTATTACTTTATGAAAGAGTAACATTTTGGTGGCATTGCCTCTGACATTGATATATTTGGAAGAAGATTTCAAGTAACTTTTATATTGTGAATTTTGAAATGATACAATGGTTTAAAACAGGTACCCATAGAAATTCCATATCTTATTTAAAAGCACAAAAACTATACCTTTAGTCCATAAGTGCTACTAGCCTCTGAAAATATTTTAAATGTGGCATGTGACCCAACTTTATTCATTCATCAAACATTTATTGAAAAAATGCTGTAGGCTGAATACTGTTCTAAGAAGTTTTACTATGAATATCAATGGAGATTTTCAGGTTATGTGTATGCCTTTTCTTTTCCTTTAGAGAAAACAGTATTTGCTGTGCCCTAATATATTTTCTAGCTCATTCAAAGGGGCTTAAAGTCTAGCAGAAGTATTATGACAAACGTGAAAGTTAATCGATGCTTATCAAAATATTAACATGCACAGTATTATATTAGATGAATTTTAACAAAATAAACAGAACTTCATGGTAATAATTGCTTTTGTTTAAAGGAATGCAATTATTTTTTTCCTAATCACTATGAAGATTTATGTACTTGATTACAGATCAATTTTCTCCCTCTAAAAATTCAGACAATATTCAAATATGAGGAAATGATTAGTGGCAGTTATCACAGATGACTGGAGAAATTTGTGAAATGAGACAAATTTCTACTTCCTTTCTAACACTTTAGATTTTAAAGTGGCAGCTGTTATCTTTGAAGCTTCTCACTTTTATTTCTGAAATAAAATGAAATTCTAAAAGCTAAAATAGTTTATGTTAACCGCTCTCAAACTGTCTTTAAATATAGTGTTGCAAAATATTATGGTGCTTTATTTATTTTTTATATGTATTCAAAAATTAATTAATGTATGAATGCAATTATTTATTTATTTATTCCAGGTTTTGTTGCTACCAGCCCTATAGATATTTGAAAAATCAGAATACAAATTCATAGAAGGGACAAGCTGTCTTGATTGTCTGGAGCCATGACACCTGATATCTGTACATTCATGGTGATTACTACGAACATGAAGTTTCTGAATAATTCCTCGTGCAGACAAGCTTCAGAAATACAATACATTTATAAAAATGTAGTACCTGCCTTGCAAAGGGACTTTCCCTAGTCAGTCTTCCCTTTCTTCTTCACCAATGTCCCAGGCTCTCTGTATTCCTAGTGCCTCTCTAGTCCCTGGCATTCATAGGTCTGTGTCCCTTTTCCTTAAAATCTACTTAAAACACACACACACACACACACAATTATATTAAGCTTAGAGTCTAACCCTTCCATGTAACATTTACATTGTAATTGAAGCTACTAAAAGGTGACATGGTTTGGAGCTCCATGACAGGATCAGTGGAGGCATTAGAGAAAGAAGGCTTCAAAAATCACCTCAGTTAATTAACTGACTCAACACAGGAGTTAATTAACCAACTATTTTCTTCTGGTTCTGTATTAACTTTTTAAAAAATCTATTTTATTAATATTTATTTATTTATCTGAGAGGAAGACAGAAAGAGAAATAGAGTTCATTTTATATTTTTTAATCTGGTGTTTGTTTTTCCTGCACTTAGTCTCTTAATGTAGTACTGAGACAGTTTTAGGAGATAGTAAAATGGCTAGGTTGTCAGGACCATGGACCCCATTCAAACACACCTAGAAGCTAGCCTGTAGAGAATGATGGACAGGTAAGCTCAGGGCCTTCAAATGCAAATGACCATGAGGCTCACCTGTGGGAGCAACTTCTTTGAACCCAGAGGCAGGAAAAATGAGAAGTGAGGGGGTACCTCTTTTGCATAGATTTTAACCAAAGATTTTAATGCATTTCACAATGCCTGCTTTGCATGAATGTTAATTATGCTCATACTCCAAATCAATATAACTCCTGGCCTAACATACAATTGAAGGTGTGTCCTGCTTTCAGGTACCCCTCTGTACCTTGTGGGTCTCTGTTCTCTTTCCTTAAATAAACCCTACTCCTTTTACTCCTCCTTCTGTGGTTGTCCGTGGATTTTATATTTCAAATTCATGAGCCAAGAACCCAGTAGACTGGCACCAAATTCTGGGATGAATTTCCACCACTCCAAGAGCTGCCACACTCAGCTTTTAGCTGGGGAGCTGCTAACACTATTTCTGCTGCAGATACCTGCAGCCAGCCCAAATTCCCAGTTTTAACTGGGAATAGCTGCAAACATTAAAATAGCAGACTATTTAGGCTGCTGGAATCTACAGTAGGCCCAGACTCCTTTTCCCAGGGGGAAGAGAGAATCCGGCTTCATCTCAAAAACCCCACATCAGTACCCTGGTCCTCATGAATGCCAGGCAAGTACTCTAACACTGGGCCACCAGTCCAGTCCCATTATTTCTTTGAGAAATAAAAATAAGAAAGGAAGGGAAGGAAGGGTTGAAAGAAAATGAGAGAGAGAACCAGTGAGAGAGAGAGAGAAAGAGGAAAGAAAGAATGAAAGGAAGAAAGGAAAGAAAAAAGAACAGAGAGGAGATAGGAAAGGGTGAAGAAAGGAGAGAAGGAAGGAGGGAAAAGGGAAGAAAAGAGAAAAAAGTAAGGACACATTCCTCGAGATACATGTATCTGAAATATATTTACACTCTACTTACACATAGTGAACGTTCTAACTTCCTTAGACTCTCTCTCCAATGTGTGCCATTCAGTATTTTAGTCTGCCTAGATTAGATTCTACTAGGAGCTAATGTTTCTTCTCTTGGATTTCCCACTACCCAGAGACACAGCTACTTTCTCTCATTCATATTCTCTCTCTCTTTCTCTCCCCCCCCCATTAATTATTTTTTTCTTTTCCTCTGTTTTTTTATTTGTTTATTTCTTTGTTTTTCCTCTACTTAGTTGTGTATGTGGGGTTCAAAGCCTGCTACTCCCTCACGCCAGGCACATGCTGTACTGCTGAGCCACCACTTTAGCCCCCAGTTTCTCTTTTTATGATGTGGTGTGGTGTATATATATATATATATATATATATATATATATATATATATGCTTGAGAAGACATTTTCCTTATTTCCTTAACTGTCTCAGAGGTTAAAATAAAGATCCATTTTTCACCTCTTTGATAAGAAGACACTTGAATGAATTTTAATTCCCATTATTTCAAGAAGATAGCTTTGTATTTTCCCAGGCCCACACTAGCTGCAGCTACCAGTGTGAGGAGAGGGCTGGGGTCTGAGTGGCCCTGGGACAGGAATGGGAAGTGTGTTTGTCTTGGCCTGTCTGTCCTTACCAGCAAATGTGTGAAAATGCTGAAGCATGATTTTTTTCCTTATTTAATGTCTCTTTGACAGTAATTGCTTCTTATCTGCAGTATAATATCCTGAAGTTATATTGGGTGGAATTTTGTGTTTGCTAGCAGTACAGAAGAGTGGACACACAGTGCTCAGGCCCTTGTTGCTGGGCTTCCTTCCGTCCACCATTTACACTAATGGGAATCTCTGTGCTACAAGAGTTGCTGGTGTGCAGCCCCCAGTCTCCAGAGCCCGGGAGGGAGTGGCCTGCTCCAAGGCCCATTGAAGTGTTTTTTTTCTCAAAAGAGACTAGGAGAAAATTTCTCACCATGAAAGAATAACAGGAATATTTATCAAGCAATTTGCAAATTCTATAGAGATTCATACAAAGCATTGTCATTGCTTCAAATAGCTCTCTATCACTTTTCTTCTGCAAAGACTCTACTTCACCTAAATCAGATAATGCAGGACTTACTGTCTTATTTATACCATCTCTCCTTAATATCAGGTCCAAGGTGATTTGCAGTAATAATTGGTATATACGAAAGACTTCATCAAACATCATCAGCACTTTTTCTCACCAGATATATAAGAAAAATTCCAAGGTGGAAGGGACTTTGAAATACACTCTCTTTTACCTTTTGGTCATAGTTTTCTCTTAGCAAGTCCCAGAAACAGTCTTTAAGTAAGAAAGGATTAGATTCATGTGAAAGATATGCAATTTTTGCAGCATTATCTAGCATAGTTTAAGAAGGATTAATAAGGACTTGATGTATAAAAGCTTACCTTTTCAATTCCCCCCCCAGCCCTAATTTCATTTGCTTTTAGTTTAATCTTATTTAGCTTATGTGGCATGGCTACCTGCTTACAATTTAAGTGAAAATATAGGGGAATCTTGGCAGTCAGACACATCACAGCACACCAATAAAATGTTTTGAAAAAGATCGACAGTTCAGATGCTGGATTCTGACAAGTTTTCCCACTTTAAAGAAAGGCACCACTTCTGTTTCACTGAAGAAGTAACTGCTGTTTCCCCAGTGATCTCTGGGTGCAGTGGAAGCATACAGCTGGGTAATTAGGCATTAATCCTCATAATGGAACAGCCCTGCCTGCCCTTGACCCCGTCAGCAGACATCAGGAAGATTTTGTTACTTTTTAGTGAGACATGTTCTCTGTTTCTTTTCTTGCTCTGCATCTTGTCAAGCTGATGAAACACAGTGTTTCCTTGATTGGACCTGCACTGTGGGGATGCTCTGATCCACAGTCATGGGAATAGTAAAGATAGAAAGAAATCCAGACACAAAATACTTCTACTTTCACAGAAAATATCCTAAAGAGAAATGGCATTGATTATTCCTGGGGACATTTTAAGAAGGCTTAATTATGGCTCTTGGAACATCTTTCCTATTTGTTTTGTGTTACATGAACAGATGTGAAAGGCACTTTCACACAGCAAACCCTATGTGAACAACAGAAAGGACTGAATTGAGTACATGTGCTTCAGAAAAGACCACTGACAGTATCGCTACAGAGCAAAAAAAAAATAATAATAAAGTTCTTTAGCACCTAGGTATGCACAAAATGCATCAAAATATAAATGGTATATGATTTCACATGGCCCAAATTTGAAATTCAAGTCAGGAAATAGGTATAGACTTATGTAATGCGACAAGCAGAACTATGAAAGAGACTATAGTACAATCAAAGCCATTCTGATGACTGTTGAGTGCTGAATTCCCACGTGTTGCCAAAATAATCTTCACTGGAACAGCCCACGGATAAGACTGAAAGGCTCCTTCAAGCCAAACTTTCAATTCTCAACAAATTCCAATCTTGTCTTCTCTAGTGAGACACAGCTGAACTCTGTAGACAAGTGTCACTTCAGTGAGGACAGGAGGCAGTGAGAGGTGACCGGAGCTTAATTTGGATTGGGTAAGGATTGTAATAAGGACAATTTAGGATTTGTGGAAAAAGCAAAGATGGAATTTTGAGGGAAGAGAGTCATATAACTAGAGTGAAAACTGTTGATACTTTCCATTCAACAGTTGGTTGTTTTGATAAATTCTTGCTATAGAACAATTAAGCTACTATCCAGAGCAGGAGTCATGCTAATGAAGTCAATGGAGAAATGAAGCTGTGGTCATGTAGATCAAGAATCTGAAAACTGTGCTTGGCCTGGATTCAGACCTGTGGGCAAAACTGAGAAAGTTCCTTGCTTTTTGAAAGAATTGTATAAAAGCAGTGATATGCAACAGAAATCTTATGTGGCCTGCAAAACTTATAATATTTACTATCTGACCTTGATAAGGTAATCTTGGTGAATATGAAGGATGTTTCAGTATTCTGCCTGCAAGCATTGGTTCTCCATACTCAAGAGTGGGAAAGAGAAGTTTAATGAATACTAAGAAATGTAGATTTGGCCTAGGAACTCTGATAAGGAGATTGGGAGATGAAGTTTGGAATGGTATTTTTTTAAAAAAGCAAATAACAACAAAAGAAGCAACTAGTTTGAAGGCAAATCCAGGGGCTATGAAAAATTTTCCATGGTCACTATTTCAAAAGCATTCATTTTGATACTGATATTTGGCAAGTGCTATAATAAGCAGTCCAATCGGCTTCATCCCTGCTCTGTGTGAACCAATTTCCTAAGACAACAGAGTAACAGAAATGGAATAATTAAAGATGCTAATTCCCACAAAAAACCACTAATACATGTAACACAGCAATGTCTGCCTTTTTTTTTTATTGTTTACACACTGAATTCCAAAATAGCCATTTCTTTGGGAAATTGTTTCATGGAACTTTCTTCCCATGAATAAGTATAAAACTAAGTAGAATTAAATAGCCTAATGGCCCATTTGCAATCTATTAGAAGAGTTAAACCCACTTGATATGGTGCAAATTGTTAATTAATGAAATGATACAAATAAATCTTTAACCATTGTACTAAAAATTATATTTGAATTGAGTAGTACATAATGAATGAGTCTTCTGTATGTTCCAGTAAAATAAAAAAAAATTACTCCATGATCCTTTTTTTGAAATGACTCAAAATGAATACAGCTGAATGCTAATATATCATTATATGTAATATGGATTGTAATCTGTGTAGATCAATCTATTAACAATTTTCTTTGAGTGCCAGTAGAATGTGCATGGTCTAGAACACTTTCCCTAAACCCTTCACTTTGACACCATATTAATCTCACACTAATTCTAGGTCTTTGGATTAATCTCTTTGAATACATAAACAATAACATGTAAATATTGTAAACAGATAAAGCTAATATCCAGATAAAACTGGAAATGAGTTTTTAAAATCCATGATGGTTAATTCTATGTGTCAGTTTAACTGGATTTGTTGTCTAGCTAGCTGGCAAAATGTTATTTCTCAAAGAGTCTGTAAGGATGCTTCTAGAAGAGATTGGCATTTGAATCAGTAACTGAGTAAAGAAGATCTGCCCTCAGTAGACATCATTCAACTGAGGGCATCGCTGTAACTTAGAGAATCTTTTCCTAAAAATACTATCTCTTCCCTTGAGCTTGCAAAAGTGAAAAAGTTTGACATCTCTCCCTCTACTTTGTACATGCCTCCTTATCTCTGAGTCAGTCAACTTGGATTCCAAGAACAATAAGTTTGGTTGATAAATGAATCATCAACTTGATTGAATTAAGATATGCCTAGATTAAGAGACATCATTAAGGGTCTTCTGGGTGTGTTGATGAGGGCGTTTCTAGGAATGATTGGCATGTGGGATAGTGAACTGAAACAGAGATCCATCCTAAGTATGGACAGTGCCATCCAAAAGGTTGGAGGCTTGGGTGGAATAAAAGCTGGAAAAATAAGGAAGCAGCAGCAGCTGCAAGTCCAGTTCTTCTTGAACATGTTCTTGATCATTTCTGTGATCTTCTGAGGAGATAAGATTCTAGCTCCTTCTCTCTTCCAAAGCAGAGCCTCCCCAGGGCTTCTCCAGGGAGCTTCCAGGCATTCAGTCGTAGACTGGGATAGCACCGTTGATCCATTTGGTTCTGAGGCTTTGGCATCCTGGAATGCAAAGCTATTGGTTCCTCCAGCTCTGCAGCCTGCAGGTGGCCATTTTGGGACTATCCAGCCTCTGACTGTAGCCAATCTAACAAATCCTCCCTTGTAGTCATATATATATATATGATTGTGCTCCTCTATAGAACTCTAACTATCACAATAAGCATCTTGCTATGAGTCCAAGCTGCCTCCCAGGCTGCAGCAACTTTCTTATTGCTGCCATCAAGGCCTCCCCCTGAGCAATCCTGGATGATGGTCAACAAGGCCAGCGTTTCACTAAGAATGCTTGACTGCGCTCACTTCTGGTCCTCTTGTCTTCATGATCTGGGAGCTTTTGTCCGTACTCCAAAAGATGAGGCTGAGAATGTGGGTCTGCTTGTGTTCCTGGTGTAGCTATACAATTAAAGTCCTTTTCCTCGTTTCCACTGTTTGGTCTTTGGGGCAAGTGGCTGGACTTGATTTCTTTAGTCTCCCCGGCACACCAACTTGGATCTCTGGCTTAGGACTCTGGTAATATTACTAGAACAAAAAATCAGAGGAAGAGTTAACTCTTTCTCTTTTAATGCTGGGACACCCATTTTCTCCTTCCCTCAGACACTGGAGCTCCTGCTAATCAGACTAGGAGTTACATCATTGGTGTTTCTATCCTCTAGCCATTGGACTCAGACTGAAGTATGTCATCTGCTGTCCGCACTCTCCAGCTTGCATGCAGCAGATCAAAGCTTTTCTAGCTCCCAGGAGGACTAATTCAGATTCTGTAACAAATCTCCTTTTGTATATCTATTTATATCCTATTGGTTGTTTCTCTGGAGAACCCTCACTAAAATAAGAGCCACTGAAAAAGACAAACTCCTCAGATTCTTTAAAGAAAACTAAAATAGAAAATAAAAAGGTGGCTTTTCCCAAAACTGTTAAGATTAAACAGTGAGAGAAAACTTTAGTCATGTATGATGAAGAAATTTAACCAAATCCTTAGAATTAGGGATTAAAGTGTTTGGCATCACCAGAATGAAAATTCAAAGCTCAAAACTCTTATTTAAATAATTCTCTTGAACATTTAAAGAAATGGAAGATACAAAAAGGACACCATCCAGTTTATTTCCATAAAGGATATGAGTATGCATTTTCAGGAAAATAGTAAAAAACAAGAAAAGCAGATATTCTCATTATGACTAATTCCATCTGTTATAGAACATTAAAGACTTTGATTCTCTTTCTGCTACTTGAAACATAGTACTGTGCCAGAATTTTATCCTCCTAATCAAATAAGGGGGAAATAACAAAATGAATGTCTTTATATGATTTCTTGATAAAATCTATCATGATTTCATGATAAAAATCTATTTTTTAGAAACATATCATAAACTAGGTCATTTTAATCATTTTATAGATTGCTTTGCCTGATCATATTATATCTTTGGTCTTATCTTCTGTGTCATTTACAGCAATGAAGGGAAAGAGAAGGGTAATGAGCGGTAACTCTAACAATGAAAGATGATTACTCTAAAATGCGTGAGGAAGAGCTTCAAGATGACATGGGTGGGCTGTTAAAAGCGATTTTTACCTTCTACAAAGTTTAGATTGAAGTTGTTCATGTGATTACTTGAGAACTCGATGATCCTGCAGATGGATTTCAATACTTTGGAGACAGAAGGAAACAGGCCTGAGAAGGGGAAGGGGTTGGATGACTGCAGTTAGTCTTCCAAGCTTCCATCTCTGTATTGCCCACCAAATTCTAACCATGATAAATGCCATTCCTGCTGTGCTTGAATAATTATTCCAATCATTTTAATAAAGTCCTTGAAATATCAAGGTGGTCACTTAAGCCAAGGATGGATGGAAGACACATTGTGTACAAAGAGGGAGGGACAGGACTGCGATTCAATGCACCTTCCCACCTTTAATGTGCTGTCTTATTCCATTTACAGAATCCATTAATTCTTTTTAAAAATGTAAAACACAGGGGCTGGAGCAGTGGCTCAGTAGTTTCAGCGCTTGCCTGGCAAGCACGAGGACCCAGGTTCAAACCCCAGCACCACGTACACAACTAAGTGTTGGAGCAACTAAAGCCACGTGAAAAACTAAATAAAGTTGTTTCTATCTTTCTCTGTCTCTCTCACTGTTCCTCTCTCTAAAAGAAAAAAAATGTAAAACATGTTGATTCCCCCATATTTGTGAGTTTATGTGTCATACTTCTCCACCTTCCTTTACTTCCTGGCCCTGGATAAACCAACTGATTTACTCCTTCACCAGCCTCCTCAGTCTCAAGTAAACCTATATTCTTCTGCCACATTCACTGGATCAGCCAAAAGCACTTAGCATTCACTTGGAAACATTTTTTAAAAAATGGTTCCTTAAAATGAATGTTAAGTGCTTTTGAAGAAAGCAGTGTTGTCCTGTACTTGGGTGGCAGTGCAATGCTAGAAAGAACTTCAAGTTGCTGGACAATTGTTTAACATGCTTTGGGTGACCTCTCTCATGTCCTTTAGCGACTGTCTAGATACGAAATCTTCTTGCATGTTCACACACAGCTCAGCTCCTGCTCGCCCTATTTCCAGTGGCAAATCTCACCCAAACTACCAAATAGTGGTACTGTAGCACTGTATGGAAGTCTCTCTTGCTAGTGTCTTTACTTTTGACTGTAGATCATTTAGAAAGGGGTTATTCTTTTTAACTTTCTATCTCCAAGGACTAGCATACAGAAAGATCAAAAGTAAGCAGATGTTGTTTTATTTCCCCCATTTCTACACTCTCTGCTCTTACTTATTTCTTCTGCCTATGTGCTCCTTATCTTTTCACCATCTTTCCAATTTGCCGCTGAATTACTTCTGAACTTACTTTGCAATGTACCACTCTTGTATCCCCTCTCAAAAGATTTTGTTGAATATCACTATTCTGGGGTACCTAGCATAAATCTCTGCTCACAAAATGCCTCTGAAAAACGATGTTATAGTTATTAATCTTTTAATTAAGTTTTGCACATAGTAAAATATAAAATAGCACAAAAAGTTTGGCTATGAATGCAAAGTATCCTACCTCTCTACTTCCTTGTATGACAATGTCAGTGTCAAATGGTTAACTTTTTCTCAAACTACGCCAATTACTCAAAATGATAAAATGTTTCAGTTTGCTTTGAAGCAGAGTTAGGATTTTCAGGAACTTCTTTTGTTCTTGGAGATTTCAATGGCCTTTCTTTTCACTTGCCTAATGGGGAATTTGGTATCTTCAACCTGACTCTAAGACCGTCCAAGTTCTCAACCATAACATTTCCTATTATGAAACTTTCACTTTATGTTTTATTTAGAACTGGTTATTCTCAATATACAATCTATAACTTGTTCTGGCATTCCAAATGGAATGTATTCTAAAATCCTTTACATCTCTCTTTCTTGATTTTTTTCCATTTATTTCAAAGTATTCCTTATAAGTCAGAAAAAAAATTGTTCTAAAACACAGATGGTTTGACAATTATACAGAATTCTATAATATCCAGTTTTCCCATGCAAATCTCAGTACATACATTTTTCTGTAAGCTGGTGATTTCCAGAAATCATTTTAAAGACAATCTATTCATTTTTGATATTATGAAACTTCATGAGAATTTTTTTGGGTTAGTACTTTTTCCATATACCACTCCAGGAACCCTTTAGGTCATCTAAATCAGATATGCAGTGTATGTATAAATGGTAAGAAATAATCTAAGTTAAATTTTGGACTAGATTATTGCATTCACTTTTTTCTGTTATTCTTTCTAAAATGCTCATTCATAGGACAATGGAATTTGAGTGTCCGTATCACTGATGTTTTTTATCCTCACAATTTTCTTTTTTTTTTTTTTTGCTTTGTCTTTTAAAACATTATTATATTTCTGACACTTCTAAATATTTTTTCTTTTCAGGAACATTTTCTTGTTCTTTAATAGAACCTGCTGGAATCTGAGGATATTAAATATAGGTTTTGCAAATGTATTTTTCTGATGCTCTTTTTTTTGTATCATTTCTGTTTCTTATGTTGCTTGTCTAAATTTTCACTTAGATTCCTGAAAGTTTATGGTGATGTTTCTTCTCAGTCCATATACGTAAATCAAAGAATTCATGTTAAATATTATTCATTGACTTCCTGTGGTATTGTGTAGGTTCCTGTTATTTCATAAGCGGGGATGTCAGCTGACAGCCTTTGGTTTAACTTGCATTGATGAGAACCTACAGGCATCCTGTAACCACCAAGCCTCCTTTTTTTTTTTTTGTCATAATAAGATAGTTACTTTGAGTCCTTGCCCATCATAAACAGACCAGTTGCTTTAGACAGCAGATCTCCAGTTTTCCTTTAAAAGCTATCCTCTCTCAATGTTCACTCTGGGATGTATGTGGCCATTTATCTTTAGTATTCCAAATATAAATACTGATCAATGACTCTGCTCCTCAGCCTCCTTCTGTTCTCTAAGCTTACTATGCTGGGAAGCACATTTCTTGTTTCTGCTACAATCCCCTATACCTATTTCCACATTGCCTCTAGATTCTTCCAGCATTTTTATACTCCAATTTTCCATGCATATTTCAGTATAAACATCTAGTGAAATCCCTCTTATTACAAGAGCAGTTATTAACTCATTATCAAACTTCAGTGATTTCATGAAATTTAGTGTGTTGTGAGATGTAGATGCATAGCTACCTCGAATTCTAGCCCAGCTAAGGTACTACCTTAACAATGTGCACCTCCAAAGGTTGCAATAGGTAGGAATTGGGCTTGCAATGCTGCATAGATAAGGCTTCTAATTCACTGCCTGAAATCCATTTGCCTTTTTGCCAACGGTAAACATAGGTGGTGGCAATGGTAGTATCTATACTATTAATATTTGTGTCTATCTCTCTCCATTAAAGAGTTGACTCCATATATATGTAGATCACATTTTCTAAATTTCTGATTTAATAGCAGCTGTTCCCTGGATATTTAACTGACTTGTAAAGATTTTTGGATTTTTTATTAAGTGGAAAAAAGGAAGTAAACATTTCTATGAAGCTATGGAAAAGAGGCCCAGCCTCGTTGGGTGAAAGTTATAGAAACACATATAAGAGTGGATTATGTACCAATTGGATTAAGCAGCAATTAAATGATTCATCTCAGCCACAGGAAGTTCTTAGTCACCATAATATTCAAGCACGATCAGACCATCACCTGTGCGGGAACATCCCTGCCTCGGGAGAGACATTTACTTAAATAGCCTGTATCTTCTTTTTAACTCTTAGATTTCATGTCACATTCAATTTTTCTCTGAAAATGAGTGAGAGAGGAAAAAAAGTATTCCACAAAATGAAAGTAAAACACACGAGTCAAGTAGCTAGCCAAAGTACAACCCTCTCAGGCTAAAAGAGCCATCTGAGGATCAAAACGTGTTCTGTGTCTCCAGAGAGATGTCACCTCCTCCGTAATGAACACACTCTGTAATGAGAACAAAGCCATCCATCCACCAAAAAGATTTCTGGTTGCTTTAAATGTGGTTTCTTTTAATACTATCCTAATTTATTCAACATTGGTGCTAATTTGCTCAGCCAGAGGGAAGACATTTAAGTGTAACAATTATTAATAAAGTGATGTTAATTATAAGAAAATAATTATTTCTTGAGCGGTAGCATTTCTACTCTCATTTTAAAGGGATTCAAAGTGGTTTTGAACCATTATAAACTGCATGTCTAATCCTTGGTTTTATAGATCTTTTCATTAATTCATCTGTTATGTGGATCTTGTATAATCATGTGACAACTTTCTATGCCTGAAATACAGGAAACTGCCTTGTGTTTATGATAACAGTGATATAAAAGCTGCAGTGTCTCCTCTGCATGGAAGAGCTTTTATAAACTCGAATACCTACAGGGAGCTAGCAGGTCAAGTATATGCATGTTTTGGGCTGCTATTAAAAATAAACTAATTTTAAAGCATAAATTTTTTTTTTCCTTTGTACCATGTTAAGAAAAAGGAACAGTCCAAGACTCCTCATTCAAACTCAGCATCAAAGAGGATAGAATGGATCTCTGGTGAATGATAAGCAGAAGTCTTATGTGTTATTGTATTAAAATTCAGTGATAGTACATCAAAATTAATTAAACTGTTTCAGAGATGGAAATGCTAACTATTCTGATTTAATCATTATAGATTGCATGCATGTATCACAATATCCCAACATACCCCCATAAAAATGTATAATTAAAATAATAATTGAGAAAAATTTAAGATTCATTTTGAAATATTGCAGATATACAAGAAGTTATAAGGACTGGATCGGTGGTTTGGCGATTATGGCACTTGCCCAGCATGCGCAAGTACATAAGTTCAAACCCCAGCACCCACGTACACAACCAAGTGTTGGAGCAAGGAAAGCCATGTGAAAAACTCAATAAAAATTGATTATGTTTCTCTCTCTATCTCACTTTCTCTCTTAAAAAAAAAAGAAGTTAGAAATATCACTAAAGTAAATAGCTATGTAATCACCATGAAGTGAAATGAAACACTACAAATGCTCTTGGAGACTCAGGAGTATCCACCCATCTCTTCTCATTCACCTTAACCATCTGCCCTCAAAAGTCATTAAATAGATTTCACCCCTAATAGTTCCACAAGTTTCTCTGTGTGTTTATTTCATGTACATGGAATTTTATCTATGTAATACATTATTTTTTATCTTTAAGAACAAATATTCTACTGGGCATTGTGGTGCATAGCTATTATTCCAACAACTCAGGGGGCTGAGGCAGAAGGATTACAGGTTCTAAGCTAGACTCTGTAACTTGGCAAGACCCTGTCTCAAAATAGAAAATAAAATTGGAATACAATTAGTGGTAAAGCACAATTACGATTAATTCCCAGTACACACACACAAAAAAAAGAATAAGTATTTTTTTCACATTTTGAAATTTTGCACATGCACGACATAAAGTGTTATTATTTTACCAACAGTATTTCTACCCAAATTATGTCTTCAAAATTCATCCATATTGCTACATGTAACTTTGATCCATTCTTTTTCATTGCTCTATAATATTCAGTTGCATTAAAATATTAATATTTATTTACCAATCTGTTAATTCTTTGTGGTTTATTTTTGCTTATATAAATGAAGATATCATTTATTACCATGAATTTGTAGATATTCCTCTATGCATTCTTTAATGCACCAGAATTTTATTGCTAGAGTTTAAAACAGAAATCCAATTTCATTTCTTCTTGAGGGTTAACTCATTTACTCAATGTCATTTGGTAAATGTTCAATAATTTCTCACTGAGCTGTCAGGTCAGAACTTTCATGTATCCTGTTCCTCTTGATCTACTTGTCTGTGCCTCTACCAATCACACTACTTTAGCTATAATAAATTATATTTAATAATTTAAAAACACATTCAAATATCTAAATAACAAAATAAGTCTGTTACTAATAATTTTCTATTATTTGCTTACGTTTTTGCGTTTACTGCATGAATAAGCTTTTTGCCCTTCTTTTCATAAGTGTGAACATTTAAAAATTTTATATTTTCTTTCAAATACTGCTTTAACTATAGACGTCAAGTTTTGGGATGGAACATTTCTATTATTCTTTAGTTCTACAAATGCTATAACTTACAATGTTGCTTCTTTGTTATTTAGATGTTTGAATATGTTCTTAAATTATTATGTAAAAGAAGTTGTAATTTTTATTTTAACATTGATTCTTTAGTGAATCACATCAGTCTTTGGTATGATGACATTTATTGTTTGAAATTTCTTGAAACTTCATAATCTAGTATGTGATTTTCTCAAATGCTCCACGCCACATTAAAATAATTTTTACTCTTTAATTGTTTGAAATGGGTTCTATATGTGTCTATTAAATCAAGTTTCTTAGTTAGGCTGTTCAAACATTCTCTCTTTTCTCTTTATTTGATTCATTGCTTACAAAAACAAGTATGCTAAACTCTACCTCTCTGATAAGGGATTTGTGAATTTGTGATTTTCTTGTCCAATTTTCCTTATGTATAAGGAAGTCATCTAAGTACATTAAATTTTTTAACCTAACACCATATCTAATGAACTAAAATATTAATTTTATATAGTTACTCTGAAATATATACTAACAGAGGTCCAACAGCTTTATTTGGTGACTATTTGCTAGAATAATTTATCTGTCAGTTAACTTTTAATAGTTTCATGTTCTTATTGTTTAGAAATGTCTTATCAATGACATATCTGTATGTTATATCCATTCCAATAACAGCCGTTTATCTCATATTCTTTGACCCATGTCCATAAATATTTTATTTGATTTTTTAAAATTTCAACATCATATATTGCTCTTCCTTTTAGTCTACCAATCAATGTTATTTTGCCCTTCTTCACTGTCTTCTTTAGAGGAAATTGCTTGCTCTTGATTCCGTATATAAATATGTTTATATATAGACCTATGTATTTAATACCCTCACACATATTTCTGTGTATTTGGAATGTACTCACTATCCTCTTTCCTCCCTATGTCCTCTTTTTCCTTTCTTTCTTCTTTCATTCCTCCATTCACTGCTTCCTTCCTTTATTATTTAATTCTCCCTTTATTCTCTTCATGCCTTTTAGAGGAACACCTGCTATATGATTTCTGATAATACTGCTGTATGGGAATTCTGTTGTCAGTGTCTCTTGTCTTATATATAATTCTTAACTTTTTATTTGAAAACAGTTTTGTCTTCCAAGAAGTTGCCAAAACAGATATATATATATATATATATATATATATATATATATATATATATATATATCCAGGGAGGTCTTGTGCACTATCACTCAGTCGCGCTAATAGTATCATTTTGTATCACTATAGTGCATGCTTAGACTGATGAAAATTAACATGGTACAATTCATGGAGCTTATCCAGACCTCCCAGTTTTATAGGCACTGATTGGAGTGTGTACAAAGTTTCATGGGGTTTTGTCATATGTGCAGTTTCATATAACCCTCAGCACATTGGAGACCAACTGTTCTGTAACGGCATGAGCTCCCTTGTGTGCCCCCTGTCTTTGGGTTATATTTTTTTAAATTAACCATGGATATGCATTTGTGGAATTGATACAAAATATTCTATTTTTCCAATGCAAAAATAATGTGAAACGTTTAGGTCACTATCCCATCCAGCATGGTGCAGACCTAGAAAACCATGAGTATTTACCTAAATCAGCCCAGAGCTAAACTGACTATCGCCTGGTGTACACTACTAACTCAGCTACATTAAAATGTATCCGCTGATCTATGCCTTCACCTGGTATTGAGTGTTTGTTAATTGGAGTTGTAGGAATTTGTATTCTTTGTTTACTTTTAAATATTTAGGCTTTGTAAAGAAAAAGTTAAGATTATTTCTAAGACCACACATCACTTACTATACAGAATATTTAGATTTGAACACAGAAAGTCAGAGTTCATTGCTTTGTTTTCTTCTAGCAATTAGCACATGCCACCCACAAATCTTCTTCCTCAGGTTCCAGATTCTAATCAGTGTTCAATGTCTGTGAATTTTAATTGTGATTTCCCCACTAAAAAGGTCCCATATTTATTATTCCCATTACAATCAGCATACTGCAGACCTAAGCTTCTAACCCAGGTCCATGCAGCAAGTGCAGAAACCTGTGTATTTATTAGCTTCTAACTCTATGTTAAATATGCTTCCTGGGAGAAGCAATGATGCATTTATTTAGTTTTCTGGTTGTAAATCTTTGAAGAAACATCTTAATCTTTTGTAGAGGAATTGTCTTCCACATTTCTAAGCTAATAATAACAAAAGTGATGGAGAACCTGTTCTGAGCCCTTGCTATACATATGAACCTCTGAAATACACTTAACAAGTCGTTCCATTTCATTCTCGCAGCAAGCCTGTGGGGTCGGACTATTATTATCCCTGCTTTACCAATGAAAATTGAGGCTTTTCGAAGTTTGCTTGTCTTGAAAAGGTTCTGCAGAAAACCAGGAGCTGAATATTAAATGAGAAGTGAATGTCAATAATCTCCTATCCTTTTATGCTCTGAAGAACTCATCTTCAGACTCCATGTATTCAAAACAAAAAAATAAATGATTGAATGTATAGGAAAAAATAGCAAGGTCCAAGCTGCATGAATCTAGGAAATAACACTTTTTGTTTTGCTGATGAAGTTCGGACAGAGAGCTATTTCTTAACTAAAAAAATAACAAAATCTATAGACCAAATGGTCTTTGAAGAATTGAAACAAATGAGCTACATGTAAAATTTACCTTTTTCACTTGAAAACAAATGTAGAGAATACGCTTCACTGTAGCTAAACCTAAGGACATAAAACACTTTAGGATAGCTACAGCACCACGTCATTGGGCTGGACAAAAGTGGACAGTGATAAAGAAGGCAGTTCTTTAAAAGAATCAGCCAGCGCAATCCATTGATTTATTTGTAACTGTGAATTAGAGAAAGCAAATTTCACATTATATCAGGTGAAGGTGTGAAGAAGGAACTGTTAAGGAACAACCCGATGGCTGGCTAATGGATTCTTTCGTGAGATCAGAGATGAGGTCAGGCTCATTATGTGGTGCCTGCTTACAGTCCATTTTTAAAGGGGCAGGAGGTGGCAGGCAGTTTTCTTGCTGGGAGCATGAATTGCTACTCCTGGTAACTTAGGAAGAATGGACTGCTGACAATGATGGACAGTGTAGCAGCAGGCTTGCTGCGTGGAAATTAATTTGAAGTCCTCTTCTGGAGAACTGCTATCTTCTGTGACTACACAGAAACTTGATTGTGCTAATAATGTGTGTCCGACTCCATAGAAGTCATGCTGCAGGGCAGAAGCCTAGGATTTCCAGAGACAAACAAAAACATTGTGGAAAACAATCAAAGAGGATTTTTAGGTAAATGGCAACCTCAGTCCTCCCCAGCTACTATAATAAATTACCACAGACTAGTAAACAACGTTTATTTCTCACAGTTCTGAAGGCTGGAAAGTCCAAGCTCAAGGTGCCAGCAAGCTCAGGGTTTCACAAGAGTCAGCATCTTGGTTTACAGATGGCCCACTTTTCAATGTGTCCTTGCATAGTGGAGGCAGAGCAATGAGGAGTGAGTTTTCTGGGCTCTTCTTGCATGGACACTAACCTCATTCATGCAGCTTCATTTCACCCGCATGAGCTAACTATCTCCCAATGGTCCTAATTCCCCTTGCAGATTGGGGATTTAACATATGGATTTTCAGGAGACATGTACATTTAATCCATAGTGATGCCTGCATTCTCATTATCATAGACACATACATTTAGTCTGTAGCAATTCTCATTATGAAGGTATAAATAAATATTCTATGTCTATACTGAAAATAATGAGTCAGCTTTAAGCCACATATAATGTATGCAATACGGGCACACACATTGTATGTTAGAAGAGTCGTGTGTATGCTTACTACTAAAACTGAGGCTAATGTTAATAATAGCAGAACAGATAATTATTGAAATTTACCCAATAATAATAAATCAATGGTAATAAAAAGAACTTACTGTTAGCCTAGTATTGTAGAAGATGTTAGGTTCTATGACATGATTTTCATAGGTAGTGAATAATTTAATCTTCAAAATAATCTTTTTCATTATAGTAGTAAAATTAATAATTAATAATTATCATCTCAGTTTTACAAAGTAAAGTACCAAAGTCTTCCATATTTTTATCGGTGTATTATAGTTGTATATAATGATGGGATTTGTTGTTACATATCCATACACACATGAAATATATGAATATAATTTGACCAATATCTCTCCCCAGCACTTCTCCCTCCTCCCATCCCCTGTTTCCTTTCTTCTACTGATTGTAACAAAGTCTTTTCAAAGCTCAAACATACACCCTAGGCAATCCAAACGCAGTTGATTATTAAACCACGGTACTATTTGCTCCCTCACTCTCCGTAACTCTAATAGCCCATTGGCACCCAGAAGAGAAAACACATGATACAAGCAGACATTTATCCCTTCTATGTGTGTATGTGAGACATTTTAAAATACCTGCATGTATGCATATCTTAATTTATAGAAAAACATACACATTGGCATATATTCCATTTTATGAGTAAACATAATGAATATACATAGAATTAAAATTAATACATATTAACCCTAATTTTATACACACACACACACACACACACATATGTATTTGATACAATCTCCTTACCTGGAAGGAATTTTTTCTTTTTCTTTTTATTAACTGTATGGTACAGATCAGTAAACGGCGGCACAGAGAGATTGAACACATGGCCTAGTGACCCAAAAACTTCTCCTACAACTGGGCTACTAGGTCCTGGACTTTGCTCTCACCCACAGCTGTACTACTTATGCTAGGGCAAGAAGGCAAAATTGAAAAGAGAATGAGCTCATGAGAACAATGTTTTATAGAAGACTTTTAACTCAAGGCCATTTTTCACTCACATTTTGATATCCTTTCTCACCCCCTCTTCAACATTTTCATGGCGTAATCAGTTATTAAGTCAACAGGTAAATACCGCTCATGCTGCTGACTTGGAATCAATGCTCACACAAGACCAATGAAACATAATACGGCAACATAGGGACAAAACAAGCAGCAGTGTCACAACTTTGGCTGTCTGACTTGCTTTTTTTGTAGGCTACATGTGATTTTGTAGGGCTAACACAAATGATTTTTAAAAATAAGTGTATGGGGGCTGGAGCGGTGGCTCAGTGGTTTCGGCGCTTGCCTGGCAAGCGGGAGGACCCGGGTTCAAACCCCAGCACCACGTACACAACTAAGTGTTAGAGCAACTAAGGCCATGTGAAAAACTAAATAAAGTTGTTTCTCCCTTTCTCTGTCTCTCTCACTGTCCCTCTTTCTTTAAAAAAAAAAATAAGTGTATGGCTTATCCATAAGGGACATGTGTATGAGTGTGTGTACAATGTCTACACACTTTAGTCTGTGTATGTGTGTGTGTATACAATGTGCATGTATGTACTCATTCCTATGACACACACTTTTGATATTTAAGAAAAAAATTTAAAAAACACTCCAACTTTTCTGGAAGAAGAAACAATAAGATTCTTTTTAAAATTAAATAATACTTCCTTGGGATCATCTATAATAAAGTTTCCCCTTATATTTTATTTCTAGAAAAAGCATTATAGATTAAAGAGCTTAGAAAATACGCCATTGTTTGAGATATTTGGAGTATTATCTATCTAAGTATGGCACCAGCTCTGGTTTAATGATAGCACCCAATTCTTACTTGCCATGCACGAATGGAGCCAAAATAGTGTCCGAGAATCGTTGTTCACTTGGAAGTATTATATTTTACTAAGGTGGCAACATGAATGTTGCCATGTGGATCTGAATAGTAAAAGCTAGGAGAGAGAAAGGCCAAGAATTATTGTATCAAGCAGTAGAGCTCGTCAAAATCTAATAATTAAGTGTACTGATTCCACCACTTGTCTTTTTGTAAACTTGTCCTAATTTATCTGCATCTAAGCTTCTTCATCTGAGATATGGAAATATTTTCTACACATAGAGCTGTTCTAAGAATTAAGTCAGTTAATGCTTGTAAAGTTCTCAAAACATGCATGGCATATAACAGTTTACACGCACGTGTATGTGTGTGTGTGCTGAAAGAAAAAATCACTGGAAACCCCAGTCCTTCCTTCGTATTTTAAAGCATAACAACAATAGGAATGAACTCCAGGAGATCAGGTGTTTAATCAGAGGTTTTTCCTCCCACAGAACTGAGGAAGGCACATTGCAGTGTTACCTAGAATTCCACATGCAAAGCGGCAGGGAGACTTGGCTGGCCTTTTCCACGGAATGGGAATTTGGACAGATGTGCTACCAATGCACTACAACAATCCTGTTATTGTGAATTTGCATCTAACAAAGAGCTGAGACACAACTTGCCCAGAACGGTGGCAAGCTGGGTGAATTCTGTTTTCTGGACACATAAACCACTTCTGTCTGTATACTTCCCCTCTCTTCCTGTTTTTCCAGTACTCTGGGCCAGATGCTCGCTTAGCTATGTAACTTGTTGTACTCGGTGCTCCAAATCCCTTCACTGACTGCTTTCCTAAGGGCATGACAAACACTCTCTCCACCCTAAACCTCATCAAGGCACTTTCTTTTCTAAGAGTTCTATTTTGTTTGGCAGGCTCAAAAAAACATAATTCTTCTGTAGGTATGTTGCATGTCACCAACAACTTATGATACAAGTACTTGTATTTCCCCAAAATACCTCCAGAGCCATCACTGCTTTTGCCCAGAGAGTAAATGTCCAGTGTCTATTTCAGGAACAAACTAATGGATTTTTGGGGGGAGTAGGGTAGAAGTGGGAAGAGAGTAGGTTTCCATCAAATCACACTGCCCCTTGTGATTTGATATCTACTACAGGGTATTACTATAGGGTATATATCTTGGCATCTACTAATTCTATTTCTTAATAAGTAAAAGAGCATAATTATAAAATTAGTAGTTAATATTATTGTATCCAAGGTTATGTAATTTTCATATGTATGCCTTTATTTTATTCTCACAGTAATACCCCTGTGAGGTAGGATTTAGGAGTTACTATTATTTGTGTAAACAAGGAAACAGGTTTACAGCTGTTAAGAATTTTGTCAAAAGCAGATAGTTTATAAGCTTGGAGCCAAGAATTGAACCCAGTCTGTTTGATTCAAAAACACTTCTGTGTAGAATCAGCATTATTCTGCTATTTCCTTAGTTAAGAGAGAAAGTTTTTAAGACACTTTTACTGTTTAAAACATGTGCTTTACATATGGAACACCCACACAGTGAATGAGATGGATTGCATTGATATGGAACACAATTACTTCAGATCTTTCTGAGAGTCTCTTTTCTATTGTTATGGATATTTAATGCCAAAAAGTTATATCTACACATATTACATAGATTTTACATGCTTAACTTCTCAAGATGAGGAAATAATTCTAAGCCTGAAGAACCCTCTTAGCTGCTCTGCTGTGTCCCTGGGCTTCCATCTTCAACTAGACTTGCAGACTCTTCCTGTGTTCATTTTTTGTGACCACCATCCCCCTTTGTTCAATATCCAACTATTCCCCAAGGCTTTTTTACATAGACTTCTCTGATTCCTTCATTGAGAAGCAAGTTAACAACAACAGCAAAAAATCTCAACTACAAAAACACCAACAGCCCAATTAATAAATGGGCCAAAGAGCTAAAAAGAAACTTCTCACCAGAGGACATTGATCAAGCCAAAGAATACATGAGAAAGTGCTCTAAATCACTAGTAATCAGAGAAATGCAAATGAAAACCACATTATGATATCACCTTATGCCAGTCAGAATGGCAAAAATGAAGAAAATAAACAATAATAGATGCTGGAGGGGCTGTGGAGAGATAGGCACACTAGCACACTGTTGGTGGAAGTGCAGACTGGTACAGCCCCTCTGGAAAGCAGTGTGGAGAATCCTCAAAACCTAGGGATGAGCCCACCATACGACCCTGCTTTTCCACTCCTGGGTATCTTTCCAGGGGATTTAGAATCAGCACATTATAGTGACACAGCGAAATCGATGTTCATAGCAGCTTAATTTACTATTGCTACACTATGGAAACAACCCAGATGTCCCTCACTGGATGAATGGATCCAAAAACTGTGGTACATTTATACCATGGAATATTACACAGCATTAGAAACAATGATATTGCAGCCTTTGAAGGTAAATGGATGGCTATGGAAGAAATTATGCTTAGTAATAGCTTAACACAGAGAACTAATGGTCGATTGTCTCCACTCATCTGTGGAGGT
>PVKS010017058.1:0-42772 GCA_004027875.1 Aplodontia rufa | reverse complement strand
TTTTCTCATATATTTATGGGCTTTCTGAACTTCGACTGGAGAGAAGTTTCTTTTAAGTTCTTTAGCCCATTTATCGATTGGATTTTTTGTGAGTTTGGATTTTAATTTCTTTAGTTCCCTATAAATTCTGGATATTAGCCCTCTGTCCGAGGTGTAGCAGGCAAAAATTTTCTCCCATTCTGTGGGTTCTCTGTTGATGACAGCTTGTCTTTAAAACAATCTCAGAAATCTAGGTTACTTCTGTGTTAGTAGTCACTTTTAAGGATTAAAAACAAAAATGTCACCCTCGGGTTGATAAACGCAACTAAGAGACTGCGGTTATCTTTTCTGGTGGGTGACACTCGTAATTTAGTTCACTCAGCACATTGCCAAAAGATTGTCAACCAGCGGAAAACAAGCTGCCTGTCACGCAGTATGGAAAAAATTAAATGGAGAGAGGATGGAGTAACATCTGTTACTGGTATTAGAGATGTTGAGGATCCCACAGGAACAAGCTATTCTCACAAAACGAAAGAAGATGAAGATGAAAAATCAGATGCGTAAAACTATTTTGGTGCCTTTATTTTGGAATAAATATAGGAATATATTTCCAGGTGAATAAGGATAGGATTTGTTAAGATACTATATAGAGTCCAACTTTACACTCCTTATTTTTAGGCATATGTGCGAATTACAAGTTAAAGACTTACCACATTTCTTTTTTTTTCAGAGAGAATCAATTTTTTTTTTAAAGAGAGAGGGACAGTGAGAGAGACAGAAAAAGAGAGAAACAACTTTATTTAGTTTTTCACATGGCCTTAGTTGCTCCAACACTTAGTTGTGTACGTGGTACTAGGGTTTGAACCCGGGTCCTCGTGCTTGCCAGGCAAGCGCTGAAACTGCTGAGCCACCACTCCAGCCCCAGTGCTGGGATTTGAACTCGTGTCCTTATGCATGCCAGGAAAGCACTTATTCACTGAGCCACCGCTCCAGCCCGAGAATCAATTTTTATTGAGTTTTTCGCATAGCTTTCGTTGCTCTGACACTCAGTTGTGTTCGTGGTGCTGGGGTTTGAACCTGTGTACCTGCGCATGCCAGGCAAGCACCGTAACCACTGAGCCACTGCTCCAGGCCTTACCATAGTTCTTTGATGAAAGAAATTACTCCAGCATATGTCAATCCGAGCAATCGGGGCTTGGTCTATATTCTGTGGCTTCAAGACAGTGACCACAACTGTCCACAGCGAGGAGTCACAGTGTGCCGAGAGCCAGAGTTGAGAGCCATTGTCTGAATTGTTGCCAGTGACACCCTGAAGGAGGCACAGTTCTGACTGCAAACGTTTTTTGCATGGCTCAAAAAATGTCTAATTGAGCTTGGAATTTTAGTGATGTGACTTTGCAGCTTCCATCTGATGGCCTTAGAGCTCGGTAGGGGACAGTCTCTGTGCAAAACATGCAGAATGGGGCTGCAGCGGTGGCTCAGCGGCTACAACGCTTGCCTGACAGGCGCAAGGACGCGAGTTCAAACCCCAGCACCACGTACACAACGAGTGTCAGAGCAACGAAAGCCACGTGAAAAACTAAATAAAGATTGATTCTTTCTCTCTCTCTAAAAAAATGAAAGTGCGAAATGCTCTGTTCTTGAGAGCTTGCTCAGGAAAAAATACTGCAGCATGGTATTGTGTCGTGATGCAGGGCGATTCTGGATTACAGTGCAGGAGCCTAAAAACCGTCGATGGCCTTGATATGGAACGTCCGCTGCTGAATTAAAATCCCTCATGTTTTAAAACACTTTCAATCATCACAGTTTCTATTCAAAGTCAAAAGTGATCTGCTTATAAAGACTGAAGCCATGTTTTAAGAATATTCAGCGTATACCTGCAGAACCAAGAGAGACGAAAAACAATCCTTGACTTTGGGCGCAGACATTGGTTGCTAGGGAACGAAAGTCTTAAGAAAAAAACAATTGTAATTATCAAATTGCTCCAGGCGCTGTGACCTTCAAGCCTTTTCTGTTTTTTAGAAACTTTCTCCTAATTAACTTTCACGTGATAAAATCCTATAAAATAAACATGCTGGGCTGGAGCGGTGGCTCAGCGGTTTTGGCGTTTGCCTGGCATGCACAAGGACTCAGGTTTGAACCCCAGCCACGTACACAAGGAAGTGTTGGAGCAATGAAAGCCCCATGAAAAACTAAATAAAATTGATTCTCTCTTTCTCTCTCTCCCATCAGCCCTGACAAGGACCCAAGTTCAGCCGTGCAAGTCGCAGCAATGGTGCTTCTCAAGCAGAGCACATAAGGACCATGTTTTTTAAAAATCCAAAATCTTGATTTTTAATCCCAGGGACTCAGATTCACTGGTTGGATTAGGGCCCCCAAATCAACATTTTAAAAAATTCACGAAGTGATTCTAATGCACCTCTTTTGAATAGGCTTAGAGAAATCAGTTAAGGGACAGGAAGATGCCCCCGTCTTCACATTGTTGAAGAAGAATGAAATGGACTTGCATTCAAACGCATGCCCATGTTTGGAAAGCCCGCAGCTCCCACGTGAGTCACGCAGAACAGCTCTCAGCAGTCAGCACCCTGGGTAATACCAAACAATTCAACACGGGAGCAGGCTGGGCAACAGCTTGCCCAGAGTGTAAGAGCGAGGGAACAGGCACAAGGGGACTTGCTGCTTGCCTGAAGTCCACCTGCTACCTTACCATGTCAGTTGTCAGAACACTTGAGTTTTAGTTTCTGCCCCATAGATGGCGCCACTAACCTCACTTGCCCGTCCAGTTCTGTGCCCTCTCCCGCTGGCTCCAGCCACCCTGGCAGGAGTTCCCTAAGGACTGGCTATCAGAGCATTGAGCTCTCCTGACTTAAAATACTCCCCTGAGACCTGAATTAGCAAACATGATTCTCCCGGAAGCAAACTGACCTGCTCAGAGAGTGCCAGTTCCTGTCTTTCAGCCCAATTCCAGAGTACAGACCTTATCCAAACCATCCTCTACCAGTGTCCTGCAACCTTCTCCCTCAGGCGTCTATATCGAGGACTCCTGGGGCTGGAGTGGTGGCACTTGCCTGGCATGCACAAGGACATGGGTTCAAACCCCAGTACCACGTACACAACGAAGTGTCAGAGCAGTGAAAGCCACATGAAAAACTAAAATTGATTCCTTCTCTCTCTCTCTTTCTCTTTTCTTTCTTTCTCTCTCTCTCACTGTCCCTCTCTCTTTAAAAAAATAATAAAATAAAAAATCAATCAGAGACTCCCAACCTGGGCCGCTATTCATTATAGAATGCCTGACTCCAGGCATTTGCAAAAATTAACTCAGAATGAATCAAAGACCTAAAAGTCACAGCAAAATTTTTAAATGTTAAAGGAAAATAGGGGTAAATCAAAAGAAAAACATATATATGTTAAACTTCATCAAAATTAAGAACTTCTCTGTCTTGAAAGGCAAGAAAAAGAAAAGACAGTCTACAGAATGGGAGAAAATATTTGCAAATCACAGGTGTGGTACCCAGAATATCTAAAGAGCTCTCACAACAAGGAAACAACAAAGACAGTCACTCAATTAAAACTCGGGCAAAGGTCTTGAGTAGACATTTAGACATTTCCCCAAAGAAGACAAATAAATGACCAGCAAGAAGAAAGACAATAAAACAGGACAATGTTGAGGAAATGCAAAGTAAGATCACAACGAGACATCGCTTCACACCCCCAGGATGCCATCCTAACAAAAGGAAAAAGTCAAATTTTGGCAAAAATGTGGAGAAGTGGGGACATTGCTCGTGGGATGCAAACTAATGCAGGCACGATAGGAAACAGCTTGGCAGAGCCTCCAAAAGCTAGAGTTGGGGGGGGGGGAGCTCAGTGGCCCTGGGTCCCCCACACTGAAAACAAAAACTTAAATATTGACCTATCATATGGCTCAATAAGTCTACTTCTAGATACGGACCAGAATAATTGAAATGGGTATCAAAAAATAAAAACACCTGTTCAAGAATGTACAAAGCAGCGTTCTGTACCATAGCCAGAAAGAGGAAGCAACGCACAGCTGCATCAGCTGAGGGATGGATAACACCATGTGGTCTAGCTACGCAATGGAGTATTACTCAACCATAAGAAAGGATGAAGAGCTGGTGCATGCTCTGAAGGGGATGAAACGTGCAGATGTCACATGAATGACAGTAGACACAAAGGTAGGGGATATGATTCTGTTTATACAAAATACCCAGAATTGGAAATCCATGGGGACAGAAACCAGAATTGTTGCCAGGAGCTGGGAGGAGGAGAGGATGGGGAGTGGCTTCGGAAGGGATCTGGGACACACAGGCCGCAGCTGTGGAACCAGCTAGAGGAGACAGGTGGATGACCCTGGACTGTTCACTTTCAATGGTTCATTTTATGATATGTGAATTTTACCTCGTTTTTAAATAAAATCCCAATTCCACACCTCTTAAACCTAAATTTCTGGAGCTCAGACACACAAATCAGTGTATTTTAAAGCTGTCCAGAGATGAAAAGCTATGGAGTCACTGACTAGCGTAGCTCCGGCCCTCCCTGAGTTCCAGCGGGACTTGGGATTGGTAGCATTTGTCTGGTGCGTGGAAATGTCCAAGCAGTGTCCTTAATCGGGTATACTAGGGGCTTTTGTCCCGGCTCCCTTGGTTCTCCAGGGTTCCCCAATCCCCACTAAGGGCTGATGTCCAGGGGAAATTTGCCTGCGTTACCGTCAGCTACAGCAGGCCTTCTCTACCCAGTGAGCCCTGGCTCCTCCTGCATTCTGCTCTGAAGGAATTCTCACACTGTCCCCACCATTCGCCACTTACGTGGCAGCAGCGAGCCTCGGCCTGACCTTTCAGGAACTCTGCCACCTGGGTCATAGCTGAAGAGGCCAGGCACTTGCTTGCTGCTAGGACATGGGCCTGTCCCTCAACTTGGCCAGTAAGAGGAGCCCCCTGAACACTTTGAAAAGAGAAGGCCAGGCAGAGAAGCCAGGCCAGCCAGGAGTCTGCCTGGGATCTCAGTGGTGAGCATCCAGAGCCTGTGGGGTCCACAGTCCAGGCTCTAGGACCTTGTGCTCAGCAAGGCCAGCATCAGCATGCAAGGTGAGCGCATGGTTGGGGGCTGGGTTCTGGCCTAGTAGGCTCCTATGTTTTAATATGTTCATTTTTTAAATTTTACTTTTATTCACTTATTTATTTGCAGTACTAGGGACTGAACCCAGGGGCACTCCACCTGGGCTGCATATCAGGCTTTTTTTGATTTTTTAGAGACAGGGTCTCACTCAGTTGCTGAGATGGGCCTCAAACTTGCAATCCTCCTTTCTCAGACTCCCAGTCACTGGGATGACAGGTGTGTGCCGCCTTGGCTGGCTAAGATGTTCATTTAATTCTTAAATCAATCAGCGTTGGGCCATTTTCCTTCCTCTGCTCAGCTCCCTGATGACTCTGCCCTTCCCCTAACAGTGTAGGCCTCACTCTGGGCCTGGCCTTGTTGGCACCGGGCACAGAGAAATGCCCTCTTAGCTCCTGCCAGCTCCATGTCTTATTAGGCTAGGCCTTCCCCTCTGGCTCAACAGACCACACATCATGACAGCTGAGGACTCCACCCCTCACTGGGGCGTGGCTGGGGGACAGGAATGCTAGCCTGAACCCCAGCACCTAGGGGTGCTGTGTGGAAGCAGTGTTTCTGGCCATATGTCTCATCTCTCTGCTCTCTAACCATCCATTCATTCATTCTTTCATCTGACAGACGTTGTTGGAATTCCCACTGCGTGCCAGACACGTCCTAGGGCTAAGGACAAAACAGTGACTGGGGATGAGGTCCCTGCTCTCATGCTGCTAAAATGTGGGGGGGCAGGGTGGAGACAAACAGTTATCCTGGGGTCAAACAGCGATGACAACCAGGAGGACAGGATGAGAGGGAGGGGGCCAGCGTGGCGTGTGGCTTAGGCACGACAGCAGACTGAGGACCTTCTGGCTGAGGCCTGAGTCACAGGGAAGCTGGGCCCACGGACATCTGGGGGAGAGAAGGGCATCTGGAACTGCAGTGAACTGCAGACGGTCAGGACTCATTGCCTCTTCCATGGAGACACAGGTCCATGCCCCTGACTGCACCCGGCTAGTGCCATCACTGCCTTGACCACCAGAATGCGGCGGGTTGGTGCTGGGCCCCTTCAGGCCATAAGAGACAGCAGCTCCCACTTCCTGTCTCCTGGACCCTAATGCTGGGATCCCTGAGCTGCCAGGTGAAACTGTGACTTCCCTGCTGGAGAGAACACACAGAGAGACCCTGAGTGTACCTAGAAAGGGCAAGGGTCTCCGCAGGAACCAACCTTCTAGAACCTCCCAAAGCCTTCCAGACATCCCTGCTGAGCAACAGGCTTGTGAGTGAAGCCATCTTAGACCCTTCAGATCAGCCACCAGCTTGTGTGTGACTCACATCACTGCCACGAGCCGTGTCCACATTTTGTGCCTGACTCACAAAATCATGGTGATAAATGACAAAACGGAGATTCGGTTGCTTAGTGGTGGGGTGACCTGCTACGCAGCAACTGACAACTGGAACACAGTCCAAGAGAAGGACTAAAGTCCTGCGGCAGGAACAACCCCTGGAGTATCCAAGGGACCCAAATCAGGCCGCTGAGGTTGGGGCTCTGATGCATGGGGCGGGCTGAGCAGGGCCAGGTGCCCGCTGCCTGCTGGGTCCCCTGGTGGGCGACCACTGAAGGGCTTGGTAGAGCAGTGCCGTGGTCAGAGTTCTGGAAGTCCTGGCTGCTGTGGAGCAAGGGTGGACAGAGAGCAACCGATTTTGGAGGCCGTTGCAGTGGGGATTTTTCCTGGTCGGGCATTTGGTCCAACGAGTAGAAACTCACCTTGAACTCGGTCGTCAATTTCCCAGCCTCTGTTCCAGCTCAGGCAACTGGGCCTCCGCCTTGTTTCTGTAACTTAGCCTTCAGTGTGCATCCAAGTCTCGCCGTGGTGCCTCCATCTTGAACCCAGGGTCCCATGGTAATGGGGTCAGGAAGGCGAGCTGGGGGACTCCTTCATCCTTCTGCTGGCTGCTTGTGTGTGGAAGTTCCACTGGGAACAAGAGCAGAGGGTAAGTTCCACTGGTGAAACCTCGGGGCAGGTGGGGATAATTTATTCGGGAACAATGAACATGTCACATACACTTGGCTCAGCCCCCCCACACCCACCCTTTTGTTTGTACCAGGGATTGAACCCAGCGGTGCTTAACCACAGAACTAAGTCCTCAGCCATTTTTATTTCTTATTTTGAGAAAGTTCCTCACTAAGTCACTGAGGCTGGCTTTGATGATCCTCCTGCCTCAGCCTCCCGAGCTGCTGGAGGGTGCACTACCACGGCCGGCTCTGCAGTGACTTCTCTCATAGACAGAATGAATCCTGCTCTGCCTTCCTCCCTATCGTGAAGTAGACCTCACCCCATGGAAGAAGCCCGACATCTCAAGTGCTGCTGTGATTGGGGTGAGTCCTCCTTGTTCCAGGATTGGGTGTTAGGAAACCCCTCACCTGCAGACTTCTCCATTCATCAGCGGACTTCTTCAGTATCAGCAACATCCAGGAGAGAGAGGAGGTATTTCAGCCTCCATGGCCTGATTCCTGTCTCTCAATTGGTTTCGAACTCAGGCAGGGGAAGGAGCACTATTTATTGGGATCTTGTGTCCCTAACACCTCAGATCTTGCCTCCAGTAATCTCTCCGTCCTGCGCAGCTCATGATTTTTCCCAGAATTACCTGCCTTACGCCTTTCTTTTGGTGACCACCTGGTGACCAGCTGGATTTTCATGATTGCTATCCCTAGATTTCCATAGCCATGTGACACCCACCTGTCCGGTACCTGCCCCCACTCTGGTTGGATTTCCTGACACAGCTGCCTGCTTCGCCAAGGCTAGCTCCGAAACTGGGCAGCGGACTTCCCTCCAGGAACATCAGCTGGGCCGGCCCCTCCCCGCTCCCCGCTCCCCACGTGCATTCCAGCAGGTGTGTGGTGTTCATTAGCCCCTCCCACCAGCCAAACCCACCACCTACTGTGCTGAGAGCCCTGTCCTTGAAGCCCAGGGAAGAGAGGACAACACTGAACTGTGGGTTCAACCAGGTCTACTGTGTGTCCTTTGGCTAGTTTCTCAATCTCTCTGTGCCTCCTTGCTTTCTGCGTAAAATGGAGTTAGTGATCAGAGCCTCCGCTTCCTGTTTCTGTGGTAATTGAAGTGAGACCTGTCAACACTCAGCACCATGCCTGGATTGAAGTAAGAACTTGATAGAAAGCAGCTGATATTGGGCAAGCCCTCGCCTGGACTTGCTGAGTTCTTTTGGAAAGTGAGAGGGGGAGACAGCAGGAGATGGAGATCAAGTCACTCAAGGGCACAAGGTCACCCTGGGACTAGAGACCAACTTGTAGAGTGCAGAGGTATGACTTCTGCTTTTTTGCAACTCTGGCACATAGCAGGTGCTGCAGTTCCAATGAGCACACATCAAGTGACTGGGCATGACTGGGAAGGGTCACCTCCTAGAAACCCCCAAAGGTGGCCTCGCGCTGCTCACCTTCCCATTCTCATTTCTCAGCCAGCAAGGGCAGACCCCAAGACATTGATTCTGACCTTCAGATCACTGTGGCCCTGCATTTCCAGAGGGGGCTGGGGCCCAGCAGATCCCCAGGACGCCAGTCCGGCTGGGCGCCCCTAGGGAGGTGCGGACAGTGCTGATTCCGGGAGGGCGGGGCAGGCATCATCATGAGGCACTGGAAAGACTCGCCAGGCCTTCTCGTGTGGGAAGCTGGGGCCTTTCCCAAGGAGCAGTGTGGCAGGGAGAGATAAGGGCAGAAATTTGAATTGCTATTGTGCTCCACTCTACACACAAGAGGGGCTTTGTGTAGAGTCCTCTGTGAGACCCGGGGGCAGCGATTATCTTGAACTGGGGGCTGGAGGATAAGGCAGCTCTTCCTTTCTCGCCAGTTGCTGGGGTACCTGACCCTCCTTCCACCCAGCAATGCCCCACTTGCCATCAGCAGATGCAAAAGCGAATGCAGACAGACCGCCCAGGCGAACGCCTCGGGCTCTCGAACCTCAGCTCTTCTGCTGCTCCTGGCTCTGCACGTCTTCTCCTGCCCGTTCCTCGGTTTCTTTCTCTCGGAGACCAGAATTCAGAATGCTCCGGACACTGCTTTTGTCCCAGTGATACTGCAAGCGGCCCCAGGTGAGCACAGGTGGGGAGGGTCTGAGCACCAGCCAGGACAAAGCGATGCCACGTTCATTTGTCTCCTCATCCGGATTGCTGTCACCCGAGTGCAGTCACCTTCTGCTGTGCCTCCATACTGCACGAGGTCCCAGTAGAGTGCCAGGCATGCAGGTTGTGCTCTTTACACATTTGTGGCTCGAGAACCTTGCACACCAACATGGGACCAACTTCGTGACCCCAGCCACTCACTAACGCCCACTAGAGCCCTGGATCTCAGCATGTTTCTCCTTTACTCTCCTCAGCCACCCCCCACACCCCTTACCCCTGCTTCCTGAAGTTACACCTGGCTGGGGTGGTGAGGGATCTTTCCCTTCAAATACTGCACCTGGGGGAAGGGGCTGGGGTCACCCCCTGCAGCTCACATTTGGGAGTTGGCTATGGCCAGAGGCAGAATCCGGGCTTCTGCTTCCCCTGGGGTTACAAATAGAACCCAGTCTGACGGTCTGTTCTCCCACTATCAGGGCAGAAACCAAACCCCACTGGTGGAAATTCTGCAGTCACCACTGAGACCCAAAGAGAAGGTCCTCACAGGTGACCTGACGGGCTTCCCTCGGGCAGCGTCATCGTGGATGACCTGGGGGAATCCTCACCCCTCTTTGTAAAGCTGCTTCTATTACAAATAACTAAGCTCCTTTATAACTAGGCTCCTTCATGTGTTTAATATATTTTACATCATTGTAAACTTCAAAAAGATACAAAAAGACAGAAGGAAGAGGTGAAGCCCACAGAACCGCACCTCCCAGAAACAACCTCCTATCGGATTCTGCTCCTTCTCTCCTTTATGCTGAGTACGTTCTCTGTACCATTAAGATCACTCAGGTTCTATGTGTGTCCCCCCAAAAGCATGTTGGGTGGGAAATTCCCAGTGCAATGCATCAAGAGGCAGGGCCTTTGACAGGTGATGAGGCCAGAGCTTTGCCCTGGACGGAGGGGTTGAGCCTGCACACTGCCTCTCGCTCCCGCTCCAGGGCTCCCTTGTACCTTCTGCCCTGGGTTGATGGCAGTACGGCCCTCACCACAGGCCCCCGCCATCGTGGACTTCCCGGCCTCCAGACATCTCTTCATTATAAGTTACCCTGTCTGTGGTATTCTGTTACAGCAGCATAAAACAGACAGACATGTGCTACACACGATTTTGTCTTAAATTTTGAAAATCATTTTTCTAACTCTAGAAGTAATATACTTTCATTGTAAAGTTTTAAAAACTATAATCAAAGTATGTTATTTGCATGTATACATATGCCACAATGAAACCCACTATTCTCTATAATTAAAATACTGTAATATATATGAACATGTATATTAACTTATAATGTGTAATAAATATATAAACCTTAAAAATGCAAAGAAAATAAAACTCATTGGAACTCAGCCCCTTAGACTTCATCACTGTTACTATTCTGGTTTATTCCCTTAAAATCTATTAAATTATCCACATGTCCTTGTTTTTAAGTGGTTGAAATGGGAACATTCACAAGTCCCAGATGAACAATAATACACATATGGGCCTAATAGTGGAGGAAACGAAATGTGAGTCCCTCAGTTAAAATACAAGCATTGACTGTCCTGCTGGGGGGATTGTAAAGTGGTTTTCACTTTCTTTTTTAACTTGGCGGAAGTTTCCAAATATTCCTTAGTAAGTACTAATTTAATAAAAATAAGAAAACCACCACAATTATTCAAGGGACAGACGTCTGAACCCACAAATGTGCCTTGAAGAGGGTTTTCTTATTTTTCCTCCTGTCCAAAGCCTGTCTTTTCTCTGCTTCTCGCCTTTCCTGGAGGCTGGGGGTCTGCAGCTTGCAGGGACGGAAGTCAGAACTGGTGGGGAAGACCCTGCGTTGAAGAGCTTGATGTCCCTCCCACACACACAGGACCTGGCCACTGCTTTCATAGCCAATCAGGACAGAGTAGGACACAGAGAGGACAGGCAGAGGGAGCAGTGAGGCCACAACATGGGCACCTGACACCTGACAGCGGAGTGCAGGTGGCTGGGCAGGAAAGGTATCTCACACCTGTGGACTCCAGCTGTTTGCTTGAAATGACAGTATGATCACTAGACACATTATCAATGTTAAGGAAAGGAGGGACATGTAGGCCACGGGGGGCGGGGGGGCGCATATCCCGTTTGTCCAAAGTGAAACAAAGGGCTGGGGATGTGGCTCAGTGACAGAGCCTGCCTAGCATGGAGAATCCCAAACTAAAATTATTTGAAATAAAATTAATTCCTATAATATGGGTTTTTTTAAAAATAAGTACACACTGTTTTTAGAGAGGTTTTAGGTTCACAGCAAGACAAAGTGGTAAGCAGAATTCCACACCCCCAGGTCCCTGCACAGCCTGCAGCACTCCCAACTTGTCCTTCCCAAGTGGATGTGTTACCATCAGTGAGCCCACGCCAGCACATCATTATCGCCCGAAGTCCAGAGCTGACGCTAGGGTTCACTCTTGGTGGTGTACCTGCTCTTAACTGGGACAGAAGTATAATATAGAATGACATCACCACCATTATCGATCCAGAGTGTAGTCACTGTCTTAAAAATCCTGTGTTCCACCTGCTCATGAGATGCAGAAAGTCATTACTTACATTGCATGACTATGAAAGTGTCTATCATCTCAGTCTACGAAGCTCTACCTAAAGGGCATAGGGAAAATGCTCCTTTTTTCCTAATGATTATCAGAGTTCCAGACGTGTAAAATGAAGTCATTTTTAGCTTGAGTACATCACTACTGGTTATTGTTTTGAGTGGTCCTAATAATAACAGCAGCACCTGAGTGGTCCATTGGTTACGATCTGTGAAACTACATCGGCACATCATTGTCACGCAAAGGCATGAACCGTGGACAGCAGGGTAGGAAGCAGAAACCTCTGTCCTGGCACAGGGAGGAGGAGCTGAGAAAAGCTCTGGTTTGTTGAGTTCCATTCCAAGAACTCACCCAAAAGCATGCAGTTTATGCAGCTGTCTGAGTCTACACACACATGCACACACAGACACACAAGCACACATAGACACACATGCAAACAGACACATGTGTGCATATGTGCACGTGCATACATGCATATACACACACACATGCTTGCAGACACACATGCACACATGCATGCACACATGTGCACCTGCATTCATGCAGACACATGTACACACGTGCACACAGAGACATGCATGCACACATGTGCACACAGACACACATGCACACAAATGCATGCCTACGTGTGTGCACATGCATACATGCAAAGACACATGTACACACATGCACACCAAGACCCACATGCGCACAGACATGTGTTTGCCCATGCAATTGCATGTACATACACGCAAAGACGTACAAACATGCATGCACATGTGTGTGCATGCACACAGAGACACAGGTGTGTGCGCACGCACACACACACACACTTCTGTCTGCCTCTGAGAGCAGTGCCTCTGAGAGCTGCCATCACTGCACAAGAACTGTCCTAACGGGAGGCGAGGCTCCAGGGTTTGGAGTGGCAACCACGCTGGTAAGATGTTCCACCTTCCTTTAGGAGGTCCAGGACCTGAGTTTTTGACCTGGAGTGAGGGATATGGGATTTCCGCCCTTATTTCCGGGTGGCAGGAAGCTGCACACAGGTGGTGCATCTGCTTTCCACGCTATTGCCTTGGCTTTGTGCTTAGTAGAAACTCTAAATTCAGGCATTCGGTTGATTGTCAGTGCTAGTTTCTGCTGACTGGCATACTTTTGTCTTGTTCTTTGTCTACACAACGCAGGGACCATTACCTGAACTTCACACTATCAGAAAACATGCTGCTTTTTGGAAAAAAAAATCACCCAAAGTTCACTGTCCCAATCTGAAGGCTGCCATTAGGAGCAAGCATGTCTGGACCCTTGGACACCTCAAGTGACACTGAGCCTGGGTTGCAGGGTTTAGATGCAACCATCTCGCCACCGTCTCCTAGGTGAGACTTTCATGGTTTCCATGTGCGAGTGCTGAACACCAGGGGCAGTAACAGACCGGATGCAGGCTAGATGGAATTGTGAACACTTTTAGCATATTAGATTTTTCATTGCTGACTCAGATTGTGGAGCATCTTCCCTGCATGGTGTCAAGAGAAAATTTAATTTGTAACGGTTATGGCTCAGTAATATTGTCTATTACCTACCACACAACCCACTAATGATTTCACTAGCTGCTGTGTAACTGGTGCTTTCAGGGGCTTTATTCTATTAAGTGGGTTTTCACATAGGCATGTGTATGACAATGTTTTAGGAGTTTTTAAATTTTCAGAATAAAACTAAGATTTTGGATGGCCAGAAAAGCTGTATTTTCCCCCCTCATGAAAAAAAAAACAAACAAACAAGTCTTGGTGCTGGAGCAGTGGCTCTGTGGTTACGGCACTTGCCTGGCATGCTTAAGGATGCAGGTTCAAACCTCAGCACCATGTGCACAACCAAGTGTCAGAGCAACGAAAGCCACATGAAAAACTACATAAAATTGCTTCTCTATTTTTCTCACAGTCCCTCTTTTTCTTAAAAAAAAAAAGTCTCTCATGCTCTAAAAGATCGCTATGTAGTCTAATTTCAGGGGCAAATTTGCTGAGCTATAAACAAGTGCCTGTACTTCAGGGACAAACTGGAGCCACATCAAGATTCCTGGCCGGGTGGCACTTTCCCACCCCTTCTTGACCGGTTCTTTCCCCTGCACTTCCTAGCGACCGTGGATGGACTCCACCCAGTTTCCATCTCTGTATTGTCCTGGGACTCCGGGACTACATTACTGTCTCTAATGATCAATCACTACAGCCAGTTTTACTTCTGGCAGGGGGGGTCCACCGGTGGAGCAGGAGTAATATTCTGGTCTGCAGAATGCACAATGAAAACTGAACCAAAGCCCAGATTGGTTCCCTTCATGGAGGAACAGAAAGACAGTCCTCACACTTCCCACGACCTTCTCCTTCTGTTCCTTCTCCTTCTTCCTCTCCTCCTCCCTCCCTCTCTCTCCCTCCCTCCCTCTCTCTCTCTCTCTCTCTCTCCTGTGCTTTTCATGCTACAAACAGCAGCTTGAAGAGTTAAATAGCATTTTACAAAATCAGTCATCCAATGCCCCAAGTCCTCCAAGGCCGGGCTGCTGGTGGAGGTTGCTGGTTATCACAGGCATGATGTGTCAGTGAGAAAAGCAATGAGCTCATTATTTCCTTATCAAAATAGAATTTTCTGACCTCACTGTTGGCAAAAAATAGCTTTCACGAAAAGGAAATCACACTAACCCAACACATCTGGTTTATTTTTTGAATCAAATATTCAGTTTTAGACCAGAACTGGCAACAGATATTTTCAAATCCCCTTTCTCCCCCCGAATCCTATCTATCTCATTTCTGAAAAATTAGGAGTGCAGTAAAGTGCATTAGTTCGTATATGAAATGTTCCCATGTTAAACATTAACCCGGGGAGCCAGGCCACTGTCTCTGTACAGCCTGCAGGTCTAAAATAGTTTTTGCATGTTTTAAATGGCTGGAGAAGAAAGTCACAAGAAGAGTTTGTGACATGTGCAAATTATATAATTCAAACCTCAGTATCTATAAATAAAGTTTTATTGGAACATGGCCAAGCACATGCCTTTACATATTGTCTATGGCTTTTACAGTGTGGGGTCCAAATGGAGTATTTGCAACAGAAGCTGTTTGGGCTCAGAAAGCCTAAAATATACCTATCTGGTCCATTCCAGGTAAGATTTGCTAATTCTTACTTAGCCCATTAAAATAAACAGCAACAACAAAAATCATAACGTTGCTTACAAATTCATGGGATACATGAGAACCAGTAACAGCCTACCACAGAGCAGAACCAATTTAAAAACAAGAAGCAGAGGAATAATCACCCAGTTTTGATTTTATTGAGCTACAAAGAAGCTCAGAAACATATGGCAAAAGTTAGCAAGTCAAAGCTTTCGAGAAATCCGAAGTCACACACATGGTAAACCCTGTCCAACGTATTTAGAGATGTCTGAAACAGTTAATTCTTTGTTTTTTGTGACTATGAACCATTTTCCTTGGAGTAGAAACAGGAAGTGGTCAGACAGGAAGTGGGTACAGCTTGGTTCAATATATCTCCACCTCTTCTAGTTTAGCGCTGGCCACATGGATTTCTTTCTGATAAAATTATCTGTCAAGGTTTCTGCCCCCTCCGCACCCTCAGCTGTTCCTCAGTTGGCGCAGGTTCAGGTTACCTGAGCTTAGCCAGGTACTGGGCCTCAGATCCAGTGGTGGGTTGGTCCTTTGGGAGAGCAGGGGGCAGGAGCCTCCTACTCCACCGTCCTGGCTCTGAATCCTGACAATAACCTCCTTCCTCTGCCTCAGGGTCCCAGCTGTGGCCCTGGCTATCAGCTCAGCTGCCTTCTATCTGCTCCTGCAGGAGCCCTTCTCTGCCACACAGAAGCCTAGGGACAAGATGTGCTGTCCCTGTTACTCCTGTCTTCATCTTCCGCCCTTTCTAAGCTACCACCTGGCTGGCACCATGCTGGACGCCCTGCTATTGGGGACCTGACATCTCCCCAAGTCAAGCAAAGAACTGTGCTCGGAGATTCCGCCAGCCACCAGCACGCTTCCAACAAGGCCAGGACACAGGTGTCTTACAATTTTGTCTCACTTCCTTCTCCTGTGAGTCAGCACCCCCGTTATGCAATGACCCCAGTTCTCTTCACCTCGGGCTGAGCATCCTAACACCAGCTCTAACTCCCCATGTGTAAAAGGAGCTCTAAAACTTCAGAAAATAAACATTTTCTCTCTCCATACAGAAACTAAACGTTGAAACTACTATTTCAGCACGCAACCAACAAAGCCAGCTTAGAAAATCCAAGTCCATCAATGGCCTTTGATTCCAGGCACTGCCCCCACCCACCCTCCCTGCGGTTGTAGCTTAATCTTACTGGTGGAAGCCTGGGGGCGGGGTGCAGGATTTATGGAGTATAAAAAATCTTTAAGTTTAATATTTTAGCATATTACTCCTGTTAGTCTTGTTAAGTGAAAATACTCTGTAAACATTTTCATTCTTAAAAAAAAAAAAAGTCTGGATTCTACTGTTGTATTAGTGTGGTAGGCTGCCTTAGCAAAACACCCCTGAGGAGTGGCTCAGACACCAAAAATGAGTTTGCTCGGAGTCCTGGGGCCTAGGAGGCTGAGACTGGGGTGGGCAGGGTAGGTTACTCCTGAGGCCTCGCTCCGTGGCTTGCAGGTGACCGTCTTGTCCCTATCTTTATACAGCCTTCCTTCTGTGACCAAGTTTCCTTTTTTAAAAGAGAGGGCCAGTGAAAGAAGGAGAGAAAGAGAGAATCAATTTCACTTTAGTTTTTCATGTGGCTTCCGTTGCTCTGACACTTCATCATGTACGTGGTGCTGGGGTTCCAACCTGCGTCCTTGTGCATACCAGGCAAGCACTGTAACTGCTGAGCCACCGCTCCAGCCCCTTGGACTAATTTCTTTTCTTTCTTTCTTTCTTTCTTTCTTTCTTTCTTTCTTTCTCTTTCTTTCTTTTTAAGAAAGAGGGACAGTGAGAGAGACAGAGAAAGAGAGAAACAACTTTATTTAGTTTTTCACATGGCCTTCGTTGCTCCAACACTTAGTTGTGTACGTGGTGCTGGGGTTTGAACCCGGGTCCTCATGCTTGCCAGGCAAGCGCCGAAACCGCTGAGCCACTGCTCCAGCCCTCAGGCTAATTTCTTGTGGACACATTTCCACGTAGTCCTCTCAGTCGGAGAATCTTCAGGACTCATCCCAGGCTCCTGCATGGTTTGAGAGCCGTTGCACTTGAAGATGTTTCATCTTAGAAGTGTGATAAATGTGTGCGGTGGTTTTACTCGGCATCCGGGAGCGGCGAGTTTGGGCTTGAAGCTCCCTAGTCACAAATACATTCCCCCAGGGTTAGTTAACACGCTCAAGAACCGGAAATCCATACCCCCAAGTCAGCTGCTGCAAATATTTTTTGTTAAATTTATTCAACTCCGGAGGATTTATTTATTAATTAATGTAATACTAAAATTGTCTTTTAATCAGCGGTTCAGTACATAGGGGTGGTTTGGATGCATTGGTGCCCCAGCTTTGCATGCACAGGGTATAAGGATTTGGTCAACCCAGACCCAAATGCACTTCAGAGTGGTACCCTAGGTTTAGAATTGTCAGGCCTGGGCCAGGCATTGGCAAACGATTCTGCCTCCTCATCCTAGAACACTGGCTGAAACCTGCCCTCAAGTAGAATTCCGCTTGCCCCTTTGAGACACCAATGGCAATGTGGCAATGGACGGAGCGCTGGAACTTGACCAAACTACAAATTACACAGATCACATGACTCAACTGTGCTTCTTGCTAACAAGCCTTTGTGCTTCCTGGAATTCAGTCTATCTGTGCTTTCTCTGGAGCTTGCTAGCAAGGTTCCAGGGAGGACAGAGAGTCCTCACTCATCTATAACTTCCGAAGCGTAACGGTATCTTCCAAAAAGACCTTTCGGCTACAGCGCCCAAACTGCCTTAGATCGGTTCACAAACATTTCTGACTCCAGCATTTTTTAGCCCTTGACCTTTCTCTGACTCCAGCATCGTGTGTGTATGTGTGCGTGTGCGTGTACGTGTGTGTTCTATAACACTGAAACCTTTGTGGGTTTACTCTGGGTACTTGTCTAAGAACTTGAGCAGGTGGGCATGTGTGTGCCCCTCTTTGCTTTGGCTGGTAGGGTCATCGTCCACCCCTCGCCACCCACAGTTCTGAGAAGGCAGCCACCACGCTGCACTGCCGCCTTCCATGGATGCTCTCCAGCCTCTCCTGTTGAGGCTTCAAGCTCCTGGAGGCGGAGGAGCTTGTTCCTCTGCGTGGCACCACCTCCAACCACCCAGAGACAGATGGTGTGAGTGAGGAACACCACCTGGGGAGAAGACTGCATTACCCAGGTGTGACTTTTTAACCCTCTCCCTTCCAAGTACTTACCAGGCTCCACCCCTAGCTTCCCAGGTCAGATGAGATCAGGTGCCCTGGGGTGGGATGGCCAAAGAGCACCTTCCATCCTCCTGCGAGAGCAATGAGCAGACAATTGAAGGGCCCCTCAACTTACTATGGGTTATATGGTGATAAATCCATCGGAATTTGAAAAGATGAGTTAAAAAGGCAGTTGTATCCCTAACGTACCAAACATCACAGCTCAGTCTAGAGTCCTGGCTCCACATCACCAGAGACAGTCACCTTAAAGGGAAGAAAGGCTTGTTTGGCTTTTGGTTGCAGAAGTTTCACTCCACTGTCATTTGGCCCTGTTGCTCTGGGCCTGTAGCAGCACAGTAGATGATAGTGGGAGCGCATGGTGGGGTTTAATAGCTCGCATGTCTCTTTCTGTGCTCCTTTTGGTGAAGAAGAAGAAGAAGAAGAAGAAGAAGAAGAAGAAGAAGAAGAAGAAGAAGAAGAAGAAGAAGAAGAAGAGGAAGAGGAAGAGGAAGAGGAAGAGGAAGAAGAAGAAGAGGAGAAGGAGGAGGAGGAGGAGGAGGAGGAGAAGGAGGCGGCGGCTAGGTGCCAATCAATATTCCCTTCAAGAGCATTTACCCAATGACCTAACTTCCTCCACTAGGTTCCACCACCACCACCCAATAAGGCCACAGGCTGGCAACCAAGTCTGCAACACATAGAGCTTTGGGGAACATTCAAGACCCAAACAATAGCACTTAGTGGGGCTGGAGCAGTGGCTCGCTGGTTATGGCACTTGACTGGTGTGCACAAGTACACAGGTTCAAACTCCAGCGCCCACATACATAACTAGGTGTCTGAGCAACGAAGGCCATGTGAAAAACTCAATAAAAGTTGATTCTGTCTCTCTCTCTCTCTCACTGTCCTTCTCTTTAAAAAAAAAAATAGCACTTAGCATAGCTTAAACATGCTCACACCATTGGACAAGCCTGCAGTTGGGCAAAATTATCTAACACAAGTCCTTTTTATGAGCAAGTGTTGAATATGTCGCTTAACTTTTTGAATACTTCATTGAAAGTGAAAGACAGTGTGTTTGTATAAGTACACACACAAAAAGAAGTTTAAAAATGGTTGAGTGAAACCATCTGCATTTGATTTTAGTAACCAGGTTTGAGCTCATTTAAAATCTTGTGGTATACTCTCAAGAAAAATGAGGGCTGATCTCAGGAAGTCTGCATAATAAGGAGGCAATTGGCTAGGAAATAATCTCTATAACACTTCCTGCCTCTTTATTCTAAAAAAAAAAAAATCAATACCAGAGTGCTCCCAACCAGATGCACTTCCAACAGAAGCAAGAATGGGAAGTAAATTCAGAATGGTCCCAGTTCTCATTTGATGAGATGCCCAGGTCCTGCGCTGGAATCCATCATTCTAGTGAATGTTAAAAATAGAGCTTCGATTTTAAGCATTTGCCTAGAAAGCATCTGATCTCAGCTGTTTATGGTGCTGGTGCCCACCATGAAAGCTAGGAAGAAAAATCAGAAATGCCCAACACTGAGGACCCAAGCAGAAATCCCTGCCTGGCTGCACTGGCCAGACCATAATAGGCAGCTGGTGACCAACAGTCACCAGGTCGAGCAGTCAAGGTAGGTGGGCTGGCAGTGACAGACTGTAAGTCAAGGCAGTGCTTGTGGTGGGACAGCAGCACCTCACCCCCAGTGTCCACTTCCCCAGGGCTGGTACTTTGCGACCACAGAAGGTAAGACTGATCCTCAGCCCACCCCCTTTTTTTTTTGCATCAGGGATTGAACCTAGGGGTGCTTGACCACTGAGCCACATCCCCAGCCCTTTGTATGTTTTATTTTAATACAGGGTCTTGCTAAGTTGCTGAGGGCCGGGCTGGAGTGGTGGCTCAGTGGTTACGAACTTGCCCAGCATGTGCGAGGATGGGAATTCAAACCCCAGCACCACGTACACAGCAAGATCTCGGAGCAATGAAGGCCACATGAAAAACTGAATATAAATTATTTCTCTCTCTCTCTCTCACTGTCCCTCTCTCTTTAAAAAAAAAAAAGTTGCTTAGCGTCTCACTAAGTTGCTTAGGCTGGCTTTGAACTTATGATCCTCCTGAGCCACTGGGATTACAGGTGTGCACCAGCACACCTGATCCAATGCCTCTCTTTCTAATAAATATTTTGTTACTGCCCCTTTACTAATCTAAATTTAAATTAATCACTAATTTATGCTACCTACACATGATTTTTTTCTAAAAAAAGTAATCTCTTACCTTTGGAATAAAAAATGTAAAGCTTAATATTTATTTCAATATGTGAACATTTGGACACAGTTCCATAGAAAACATTAGAGTTTAGCTGTGTATGTAGCCGGGCTGTATAAAACCAGGCTGATGCACATATATTTTATGAATGATTCAAACACTGTGTGTGAGGTTCTGCCACCGGTGATTATTCTTTTCCAATAGGATGCATCTGGTGAGGTTTTTGAGAAAACAAAGAACAAACACTGCTTGATTCTGCTGGGGACCTGGAGGAGGCAAGTTCACAAAGACAGAAAGTAGCTGGGCCAGGAGGAGGGGCAATGCCAGTTCCTGCTTCCTGGGTATACAGCTTCTCTTGAGGGTAGAGAAAAAGTTTTGGAACTAGGTAGTGGTGACGGTTACATAATTCTGCAAGTATTATTGATGGCACTGAAATTGTTCACTTAAAAATGGTTACAATGGTACATATTATGTTGTAAAGATTTTATCATAATAAAAAAATCCCAAAATCTTGAAAAAAAAAAAAAACCTTTTTGTTTATACATAAGATGGAACTGGGTCCTAGCTCTGAGAATTAATAATGCAAGACTTTTCACTTGCACGAATGTCCAACCAGACATCTGAAAGTCATGCAAGACCACCTTTTATTGTGTAGGACTCTTCCACTCTTGCCAGATGTCTAGCATCACCCACCAGCTTCTCCAAATGCCCCCAGCAAGTTCCAGCCCTCCCCAGGAGAGCAGTACCATCCCTCCTGAGAATCAGAGATGCAGAAACTGAGAGCCAGGGAGGCCTCTGGGCTCTGGCCAAGCGAGTGCCAGCAATCCTCTTGGGGACTGGAGTGTTAGGTAAAGGGACGAGCAGAAATCCAGATCGCTGATGGAGGGCGGGGCACAAGTGGAAGAAGGATGCACGGGCGGTTGTGTGGGAGTCACCTCGGGTTCCCAGCCCTAGCACCTGGCTCCGGCGTCTCGGGCAGTAGACTCATTGCAGTCCCCTGCCAGACGATGGAGCTAGAGAGCTTCTCACACGGCCAGGTCCTGCAGCTCCGGATTCCCGCACCCGCGCAGCGGAGCTGCGGACCGCGATGATGTCAACAGCAGCTACTATTTATTGACTGATTAGCAAGCTCTTTACCGTATGTTTTTCACTGAATTTTAACCAGCTATTACAGGGGAGAAAACAAGCGCAGACAGCTGCAAGGAGCCCAGTCACCAAAAATCACTGAAACAAGGCAGGGCTCCTGCTGGCTCTGGAGTGCCCCTGGGCAGACCTCCTCTCCCGGTGGTCGGCTGGGGCCCGGAGAGCAGCCGGCTGTGCAGAGAGTCGGGCCACTTCCCGGTCCGCCCGTGCACTGCCGCGGCTCGGCTGCTTCCCACAGCGCAGGACCTGCAGGGGCGCTGTTAGCCCGCGCCCCAGAGGTGATCTGAAGGACTTGGGCGAGGAAAGAGATGACTTCTCAGGAGAGGCTTGGAGAGCCTCGCTCCAGGGCTCGCGGTTTCGAACCGTGACTGCTAAAAGGAACGCGGTTGGTTGTCAGGGGCCCCCTTCTGCTGCCTGTGGCGCTGGCTGCTTTATTTGCTTCCTGAGGCCTTGGGCTGACAGCTGTCTTGGGATCTCAGGCACAAAAGCAGGACTGGCTGTCCCTATTGTTGCCCCTTCTGCCGCTTTATGAAGGGCCAAGAGTCCACCTCGTGTCAGTCCCTCCCCAGGAGAGGACCAGATGAGGTTACCCCAGGCTTCTAACCCTCACACTGCCACCTGTGCCACTCCCAGCCCCTTCTGGAACTCTGCAGTCGACTGCGGCCAGCCTTAGCAGAGAGTCTTCTGTGTCCTTTCACCCCAAGCTGTTCTGTGCTGTAATTAATGCACTAGTAATTAGGGCAACTGCCTTTATTTATCTTTTCTTCCCCACACAGCATCTGATTGGATCCTCACCGCAGCCTGGGCAGGCAAGGCCTCATCATTTCCCCCATTCTACAGATGAGGAAACAGCAGGTCCCAGTCACCCTCCTAGCACGTGGCAAAACTGGCTCTTGACTCCAGGTCCTCTCGCTCCAAACCACAGTGACCTCAGAGAGGGGTTGAAGCACCTGTCCTGAGTTCTCTACACGAGTTTCGTGGTAAATCATATAATTTGAGAGCACGGTGGCCAAAGTACTTTAAAAATAGCAAGATATTTTTACTTTCACCCAGAGCACATAAATAACTTCACACCCATAAGTCAGTTGAAGACTTGAAAGATTCATCAAGACTCTCGGAGCAGGTGCTATGTTCCCAGTGTCACCCAGGGCCAGCAGCACAATCATCATTTTCCAAGGGTCCACCTGAGTCCCTGGACAGGGGAGGGAGACTAAGAGGCTAGTTAAGAATGGTCCATGCCCCTTTATGTCCCCAGGGTAGTATTGGGACATGAAGATTCACAGAGCAGATGAATTGGGAGATACGCAGAAGCAGGTACCTAACCCCAAACAGGCAAGATGAAACAGAGACTCCAAAAGACCAAGCAAAGTATGTGGGAAATCAAAATAAAAGTCCATGAATTCCTGCAGTTAGATGCCATGTGTTTGGGATGAGCCTCCTGATGGGTCAGATTCAGCGTTCCAGGGTCCAGCCCCACGTGGCTGTCCACACCACTGCCAAGGATCTTGGTGTATTGACACAGAAGGGCAGAACCACCGTCTTTATCAGAGGCCAACGCATAGAGCCAGGTTGCAAGTCCAAAGAGAATCATGAGTCCGTGTGTCTGGCAAACACTTTTGGATTTGGATTTGACTCACCGGATGGAGCAGGCAGATTCCAAGAGAGACAGTTCCTAGGAGAACTGACTGGAACCTGCCTCCTGACCGATTCTCACTGGCTTCTCCCACTGCCCCTGGGCGAGGCCTGCTGAGCTGCCTCCAAGGGGACTCTACTCAGCAAACAGGTGATGGTGCCAACACGGGGGCACTAACCTCATCCGATTGCTTTCTCTCCCAGCCTCCCCCAGCTACAGCAAGCCAGGCAATTGTCAGAACGCTGGTGCTCCCTGGCATCCACGCAGTGCCCCGAATGTTGGCATCCCCCAATTCAAACTCCCAGTGTGAAGATATTAAGAGGTGGTGTCTGGGGGGGCATTAAGTCATGGGCTCTTCCCCTCGAATGGGATTAGTGCCTTATAAAGGAGGACAAACCTTTGAAGCAGAGAGCGGGTCCTCACAGTGAAGCTGCTGGCATCTCAACCTTGGACTTCCCAGCCTCTGCTCTAGATCTAGAAAAGAGAGCAATAACTTCTATGGTTCAGAAATATCCAGGTTGGGTTGTTTATTTTTTTTAGCCCCAGGGATTCAACCCAGGGGTACTTAACCACGGAGTCACATCCCCAGACCTTTTTATTTTTTATCTTGAGACAGGTTCTCTCTGTTGCTCAGGGCCTCACTAAGTTGCTCAGGCTGGCTTTGAATTTGCAATCCCATGCCTCAGCCTCCGAGCTGCTGGGATTACAGGTGTGCGCCACCAGGCCCAGCTGGGCATTTTTTTCCCCAAGCTTAGTATTTTTTAATAGCAACCTGAACAGACTAAGTCAATTCATTGGTGAGGCATTAACACCCCTCTTTCCTACAGCCTTGGGGCCACACATTGCCATTAGAGACCCATTTGCACTGCAGCTAAATTTCCGATCTAGAAATGCTCCCAGGAGAAACTCGAGGCTAACCCACGCCTCTGGCAAGGTTGATTCCCTCCTGCTACTCAGACATAATCTGAGGTATGTACAAAAAAGATCTCAAAACCTTATTTTTTTCCAATAATTTTTATTTCTTGTTAAATAAGTGACATTATAGATAAATTAATAGAACTAAAGGGGAAAGTTGACCCACACTATCAGCACTGCAAGCTGAACTGTTCCATTTGTTCAGTTTCATTTTCTATTCATCTTCATGTTGCTATCATCATAGTAGTGTGTGATATAAGGTATTCCTTTTATCACTTAAAATTAAATCGTAGGCACTTTTTCTATTCCGCAGAGTCTTCATAATCACCAAGGGCTCTCAGTGTCACACAGCACTGCTGGCCCAGCCACTTCTCCTGGAGTGGACTTCTAGAAAGCTTCTGGCTTTCCCATCCACAGACTGTGACAGTCTGTTATTGCATCACGCAGACTACCTCTTGGGATCAGAGACCAGAAGCCAAAGGGGAGCCTGAGGGCGAGGTCCCCTTGCAGTGATGGCGCCTTGACCTTGGACCACCCAGCCTCTAGAAAGGAAAGAAATGAACTTCTTTTGTTGTTCATAAAGTATCAAAGATGGTTTTTCGGTTTTTGTTTTTTTGTTTTTTCAGTATCAGGGATTTAACCCAGGGGTATGTAACCATTGAGCCACATCCCCAGCTCTTTTGATTTTCTATTTTGAGACAGGTGCTCTCCAAGGTGTGCCATTTTTCACAAGTGAGTCGTGGGCAGCACTTCTCATCTTTCATAAAGGCAGGTGAGCAAGCATAAGTGGAAAGTCTTCGTTGCTGTTGTTAGTCTCATGAATTCAGTGATATCTTTATTTTTCACCCCCCCCCCTTTTTTTTAAAATGAGAGGGACAGTGAGCAAAAGAGAGAGAGAGAATCACCTTTATTTTTAGTTTTCCATGTGGCTTTAATTGCTCCAACACTTTGTGTACGTGGTACTGGGGTTCGAACTCGTGTCCTAGTGCATACCAGGCAAGTGCCATAACTGCCAAGCCACCGCTACAGCCCAGAAAGTGTCTTTTGAGAAAAGGTCTTAGAAGACCCAGGTGAAGCAGCACCAGCACAACTTCCTGGTCCAGCTGTGTAAACCACGTGGCCATGGGTCAGGGAGTCGGGGATGGAGGCACAGGCAGCCCTAAGAACAGAGCAGAGAGGCCTCCGAGGCCGGAGCTGAGGTCTTCCAGTTTTGCAGACATCAACATTAATAAGTTCTCCTCTGTACCTCTGGGAAGAGTCAATGGTTTAGATTTTTCCCCCCTTTGGGGTTATTTTCCTAAAATAACTTTCTAGAAGCAAGTTTACTGGGTCAAAGGGCACCAAGGCATTTTTCCATGTGGAATTCCCAGAGCCCGTTCTCAGGCCCAGCCACCTGGTTCTCTTCTTCCCTGCCACAGTCCCAGGGGGTTCTCCCTCCAAGACCACCAGCCCTCACCCCTTTTTCACTAGCTCTGAAGACAAACTCGTGGGTCGCTTACATTTTAAGCTTTGCTACAAGGAAACAATAAGGGAATGACAGACATTTTAAATAAAGAAAAATCTGTGAAAACTTAAAAGTCTTACTGAGCTTAGACAGACAGAAACTCTCACTTATAAGCCCTAGGGCCTTGCTTGAGGTGAGTATTAGAAACCATTTGCGACATCAGCTTCTCTGTGCCTGAGGTCCCTGGCATTGAAGACTCAGGGAGTCCTTGTTGACCAGGGCCCTGCTTGGAAATTTAACCACATCAATTATTTTAACAAAGAGGGGATTAGAGCAATCAGAGTGGAGAAGGCCACAAAAAAAAAAAAAAAACAAAATAAAGTTGATTCTCTCTTTTTCTCGCTCTCACTGTCCTTCTTTCTTAAAAAAAGAACAAAGAGGATATAAATAAAGGGATTGACTGATCAGGTATCACAGAGCTGAAAGACAACAGGTAGCAATTAAGTCACACAGATCATAATTGCAGGAAGCAGCTTCTCACCCAGGACAGGGAAGTAAAGGAGGCCGAACTGGGGTAACTAGAAGCCTGGGAAATATTTTCACAGAGCTGGGACCCAGGCCTCAGGAGAAGAGTATTAGAGTCTAATTGTCAAAAAATAAATATATATATATATATATATATATATATATATTCAAAATCCTACCTCCTGGTACTTCTGAAAGTGGCCTTATTTGGAAGTAGGGTCTTTTTAGGGTGATTGAGCTAAAACAAGGTCATCAGTGTGGGTTCTGTACCAATATGATGGTGTCTTTAAAGAGAGGGGAAATTTGGACATGGAGACATATGCACAGAGGGAAGAGAACGTGAAGACACACAGGGAAAAGGCCACGTGGCCGGAGTGGCTTTTGACATCTGCAAGCCCAGAAATGCCAAGGATCAGAGATTACTAACCTGGAAGGCGCAAGGTCGGAATCTCCTCTAGAGCTAGCTCTCTAGAACTCACACTTTGATATTGCAATTCCAACCTCCGAAACTCTGAGGTGATAAGCTTTCAGCTACCCAGCTTTTGGAACTTTGTCACGGCAGCCTAGAGGACAGTGCCCACCCATGTGGGGATGTCTGAGGGGACACCATGAGGCTGGTTCTGGAAACGTGGAAACAACTGGCTATCCAGGAACCGACTCTACCTGGAGTCACCTGCACTGGTGAGATGGTCCATGACTGTTTGCAGGGGACCGACAGAGACAGTGAGCAAACCAGGTGGCTTCTCTCTCCTCCAGCCTTCCGGTCTCCCTCTTGTTCCTTCCTTGGCCAATGTCTGCATGTGAGGGGACCTGCTGTCAGCGGAGAAATGTGGTGTGCTGAGCCCCAAGGTCCCAGAGCCGACCATGGCAGGTGGATGGTGAACTGAGACAAATGGGTAATAACCAACATGGGTGTGTGAACGTGGGTGGGAAAAAAATGGCATCTTTTTCTTTTTTTGGAAGTAGGGATTGAACCCAGAGGGGGTTAACCACTGAGTACACCTCCAGCCCTTTTTATTTATTTATTTATTTATTTATTTATTTTGTTGTTGTTGTTGTTGTTTTGAGACAGGGCCTCACTAAGTTACTGAGGCTGGCTTTGAACTCATGATCCTCCTGCCTCAGCCTCCCAAGCCATTGGGACTACAGGTGTGCACTACTGCACCCAGCCAGCGTCTTCACTTTTATTCACCTTTTTTTTTTAAGAGAGAAGGAGAAAGAGAGAGAGAATCAATTTTGTTTTTTTTTTTTAAGAGAGAAGGAGAAAGAGAGAGAGAATCAATTTTGTTTATTTTTCCATCTGGCCTTTGTTTCTCCAACACTAAGTTGTGTATGTGGTGCTGGGGTTTGAACCTGGGTCTTCACGCATGCCAGCCAAGTGCTTCAACCACTGAGCCACTTCTCCAGCCCCTTTATTCAACTTTTCCAACATCTAGTTATTTCCTCCCCTTGTGAATTTAGTCCAAAGATAAATAAACAGAACTTCAATAGTATTCATAGGACCTGTGACTCCACAGCTAATGGCTCACAGAGCTGAGACCCTGCAGACGTTTCAGGTTGTATTTTGTGTTATCATCACCACCTTAAAATTGGGGTGCATGTTGGACTTGCTGCGGTTTCTGATCATTCGAGGTGCGGAAACTGAGGCAAACACATTACTAACTCAATTTTGTGTTTGAGAACTTTTTAATTATGTGGCTTTCTTTTGTACTTGTACAATTATTGTTTATGCACTGAAAAATCTTATTATGGAAAGAGGTTAAGTATTTCACCAAACAGACCAAGGGTTTCCCTAACAAGGCTGTTATGAGCTAAGCCATGCAGAGCTCTTAAAACAGGGCCAGTGATGGCTCCAGGATTCCCTGAAGATACAAGACCCATGGATGGGCAGGTCCTTACATAAAACCATGGAGTATTGAGATGTACCCTGTGACATCCAGCCACACATTTTAGATCATTCTATATGACTAATAATACCAAATACAAAGCAAATGCTGTGTAAATAGTTGTGATACAGGATCACTTGGGGAATAATAACAACAAACGTCTGTACATGTTCAGGACGGACACAATCTTAGTTTTCAAATATTTTCAATCCACTTTGGCTAAATCTGCAGACGCAGAATGCACAGATACCGACGGGCAACTGTATGATAGATTGAAGAGATGCTTTTAGTTTGCTCTCATTTCTCTGGGTGCTTGGAAAACAGATATCATCTTCCCCTTCCAGGATTGAGGTGCTTAGATTGTTGTTCTCGGGTCGGTGGGAGTTCCAGTGGTGTGTATCCACTGGTAGCCTTGGAAGATGAGGAGGGATGTGAACAGGGAGCACATTACACCTACCCCTTAAGACAGGAGCTTTGGGGCTGGAACAGTGGCTCAGTGGTTACAGACTTGCCTGGGATGTGCAAGGACGCAGGCTTGAACCCCAGCACGTACCATGTACACTTGGAGTAACAAAAGCCACATGAAAAACTAAATAAAATAGATTCTCTCTTTCTGTCCCTCTCTCTCTTAATAAAATAAAGAGCTTTTCCTTTTATTTAATGTATAAATTGAGTTTCCAGATATGATTTCATGTGACGAAAACAACCCAAGTAAAGCCACAGAGAGACACAGGAAGGGCACACACCAGGCAGTCCCACCCAGCTGAAGGCCACTGGGTTTTGTATCCTTTGTCATGGTCACAGAAGCAAACAGACAGACCACTCAAGTAGGGTGGCTGGAGTGCCACTGGGGTGGCTTGAGGAGGGTTCGGGGAACCCCAGGAGGCAGAGTATAGTTCTTTGAGCTATTCCCACCATGGACCTGAAGAAGGAAACGGAATCAGGGTCTGGCATCCAGAGAGGGAAGAATCATGACAAAGGTGCCTGACAGCAGCTGACACCTTTGGAGAGAGATGCAACCAATCTCTGGGGACCTGCTAGGGAAATACAAGGAAAACGACTACCCTGACCACTTCCTCTCCCCACTCTTCACTCTGTGTGGCTGCTTCCCGTGGCCAAACCCCATGTGTGGCTACTTCCCGTGGCCAAACCCAAGCAAAAGCCAGAGGGCAGGGGGCTGGAGCGGTGGCTCAGCAGTTATGGCACTTGCCCAGCATGCACAAGTACACAGGTTCAAACCCCAGCACCCACGTACACAACTAAGTGTCAGAGCAACAAAGGCCATGTGAAAAACTCAATTAAAAAAAAAAAATCTGTCTCTCTCTTCTCTCACTGTCCTTCTCTCTAAAAAAAAATTGAGTCACAGATATCAAAAAAAAAGCCAGAGGGCAGCGGAGGGTTGGTAAATATTTATCGACAAGCTGTGAAGGGTGTGTGGGTGAGGAAGGAGTGCATGCGCATGGGCACTTGATTACAGAGTTCTACGATTTGTGTGGTGTAAGTACTCCTACTGTGGTCACCAAACACAGGAAGAGATGCGCACGGTCATTTCTCGCAGGTTCCAGCATGCCCCTGAGGTTGACCGGATGGGCAGCCTCCCAGGGCACAGACCAGGGCAGAGAAGGGTGGACACAGGACCTGGAGGGCAAACAAAATGCCCAGAGCTGCTGGAGCTGCTGCAGCTGCCCATAGCAGGCCAGGACCTGACATCCGTTCCAAAGGCGTCAGTGCCCCTGCCTCACCACCAACATACCTGCCACTCCCCAGGCTCATACTGGAGCATCACCGAGAAGGAGGATTCAGCAGGTCAGTGACCTAGGAGAGGGAGGGGAGACAGGGACGGATGGAGATTCCACTCCAGGCCAAGGCTGGGAGCGTGGGACACCATGTTGCCAGTAGAAGCTGGACTACAAGGAAGAGGCTGGGGTGGGAAGCACATTTTTCCAACTTTAGTTGACTCCATCTGATAACAGTGTCCTACAGCCAGGTAGGGACTGATCCCACCCAGAGGAAGGTGATGCACCAGAAGGGAGTTCCAGGGTGGGGCCTGGACGTAACAGACCATCTGGCACTGAACTGCAGGTCTTACAAGTGACCTCTGCCATAGGAGAGGCCACAGAGCTGTTAAACCCACTGTTCTTAACCCCACGTGGGCCCTTGGCTGAGCCGTTTAGGAAGAGCCTGGGATCCTGTGATGCTGGGTCCTGGTGCTGTTCTGTGTGCAGAAGGCACAGCCCAATTCCCTAACAATCAGTGTAAAACAGGGGGCCCCACAGCCACCAGCTGTCCCCCTGACCTTCCGCCAAAGTTCCACCCTGCCATTGCTGCGCTCAGGCCAGCACTCTTTCCAGTGCTGTGGAAAAACGGGCTTCTTATATTACAGCCTCTCATCTGAGGACAAGTCCATACAGGGTGGGGCACACACAGCCCAGGAGAGAAGCGCATTGCTGATCTCCAGATTACCTCCCTCTCCTTGTCCCCAAGCCTGGAATCCATGTGGCATTTGAGGCAAGGTGTAGATGGATACGGTGGCAGGGGCTTGGGCTTGAGAAAGATTCTAAGCAACTACTGCCATTGCTTGTGGCAAAACAAGGATGCAGGGCCCACCACCTATCAGAGGTCACTAAGGTGAAAAAAGAAAAAAAAAACCAACCCTGGGACCTTGACAGCATCCTGGGACATGGAAGTCAGAGTGGGGCGCTCAGGACGCAGGAGTGGGAAGAACATCAGCCTGAGCATTGGGTAATGTGCAGGACAGAAGAAAACCAGAGCAGGACAACATTGAGAAGGGACTGAAATGCCCACGCCTCTGGCTAGCAGGCAGAGAAAGAGGAAAGGAAATGGATGAGACCAAAGAAAACCTAAGAATCCCATAAAAAATGAGCTCTGCGTCATCATCAGAAAAGAGCAGGGACTGAATTACAGGAAGCATCACCTGAATGTAAAGAAGAAGTTTGCCAAGCTCTGTGATGACACAGAAGAAAGGAATGACAGCGAGAAGTAGCAGGTACAGGGGCTGGAGCGGTGGCTCGGCGGTTCCGGCGCTTGCCTGGCATGCGTAAGTACCCGGGTTCAAACCCCAGCACCACGGACACAACTGTCAGGGCAACGAAAGTCACATGAAAAACTAAATAAAAATTGCTTCTCTCTCTCTCTCTTAAAAAAAAAAAAAACCCAGCAGATACAGAGACCCAACAAGAGAGAGCGACCATACAGGCAGTCGCCACATCTCCAGAGGAGACTCGGAAGCCAAAGAAACAAGCAGAGACGAAGAGCAGACGGTGCACAAGGCCGAGTGTGCATACCTGCGGGAGAGTCGCATGTTCCACAGCTCAGGGTGCGAACCTCTGTCGAGCTCCTGAGTCCTGAGCCTGCAAAGTGGAGGTGACGTGCTCTCTGGTGGGGCTGTCATAGGTGATGCTGACAGAGCGCGTGGCACCGTAGCTGGCAGCGGTCTCAACATTTCAGAGGGGCTCACTGAGTACTAAGCAAAGTTAATGACAAGAAATGCTAGCAACGGAATTACGAAACGCAAAGATGCAGGAGAACAGTTCTCGTAAGTGTCGGGGTGAGAAGGAAAGAAACCCTAAGAAGAAGGAAGCCCATCTGTCCTCAGCCTCCTCCACAGGGTCATACCAAGGGCTAAGAGAATGACTTCCAGCTCCGAGGAAATGGAGCAGGCAACCCAGACTATGAACTCAGTCAAGTTGCTGTTTCTGTATAAAAATGATAAAGAAATCATTTCTACTCTTCAACAATTTAGAAAGCATATCTTGTCTCCTCCTCCTCTTGCCCCTCCTGCTCCTGCTCCTCCTCCTCCTGCTCCTGCTCCTCCTCCTCCTCCTCCTCCTGCTCCTCCTCCTCCTCCTTCTCCCTCTCTCCTCCTCCTCCTCTTTCTCATTCTTCTTTGTTTATTTTGATTTTGGTACCAGGGATTCAACCCAGGAGTGCTTAACCACTGAGCCACATCCACTTCCCTTTTTATGTTTTATTTTGAGACAGGGTCTAAAGTACTCAGGGCCTCACTACCTCTGTATCTTTCTTAAGACAAATACCATGTGTTTGTCAGCTTTCTGTCACTGTGACATTATACCTGAGATAAACAACTTAAAAGAACAAAGGTTTAAGTGGTTTCAGAGGTTTCAGCCTGTGGTGGATTGTCCCTATTGCTGGTAGAAGGCAGAACATCATAACAGAAGCATGTGGTAGTGGAGCTGTGACTTCATGGCAGCCAGTAAGCAAAGAGAAAGGAGAAAGGGGCCAGGTTGCCTTCAAGGGCAACCCCGAATAGCCTAACTTCCTCCCACGAGGCCCCACCTCCCAAGAGCTCCACCACCTCCCAACAATGCCACAGGCTGGTGACCAAGCTTTTAGCATGTGGGCCTTTGAGGGACATTTAAGGTCCAAACCTAGCAAATACAAAAGGATTTTACAGAAACTAAGATATACAACAAATAAAGAATTTAAGAAGGGCTAATTTGTGCTATCAAATGATGAATAGTGAACATGTAGCACTGAAGCCTAAAGGATGGCTGGAAATGCAATTATGACATAGAACGTAAATGTCAAACAGCAGTTAATTATGGCTGGACTCTTTTTAAATGTTTTTTTAATTAAGGAATTGAGTTATTGTAAATCATAAATACATTTAAAGTAACAATATGATATGCATATACTCTTGAACCAGAATTACCCCCTAGATCCCTCCCTATTCTCCCTCCCTGTCCCCCCCCCCACCTACCCTATTCCCCTCTCCCACTACATATCTATGATTCCCCTGATTATGTGTTACTATGCCTTTGTTGGGTCTAATCATGAGATTAACTACTGTTCACACAGGCCTGGGTTTAGCTCCAGCCTCCACAAATGAGTGAAAATATTCAACCCTTGACTCTCTGGGTTTGACTAACTTTGCTCAGCATGATTTCTTCCATCATCATCCATTTACCTTCAAAGACTGCAATTTTGTTGTTTCTAATTGCTGAGTAGAACTCCATGGTATATATATATGCCACTGTTTTTGGATTCATTCATTCAGTGAGGGGCATCTGGGTTGGCTCCATAATTTAGCTGTCGTAAATTGAGCTGCTATGAACATGGATTTCACTGTGTCTCTGTAGTGTGCTGATTCCAACTCCTCTGGGAAAATCCCCAGGAGAATAAGCAATTAATTATGACCTGAGATGGCACTGCAGAGAACACCAACACAAGCAGGTAGGAGGGAAGCGGACAGAGTGAGAGCATGCTAAGATTCCCATCTTATTAGGGAGGGGATCAAAAGACACTCATCGTGGGCACTGATTATCACAGAATTATTTTTAATATAAAAAGTAAGCTTTAGTACAATTAAGAAACATAATTTTATTACAGGAGGCTGACTTCTTACTCTAAAAGACAGCTCTGTGATTTATTGCAGTAAAATTGATTTCTGGTTCATGGCAGAGTCCAACACAGGTGGTAGAAAAGGAATGGGGAAGAGTGTTAGACAAGAGGCCCCACCCAGGAGCAAGAAAAGCAAGAAATGCCACTTAGCTATGATCTGAGAAGAAGGTGGGGTGTGGATTTTGATGAGCACCTGAAGCCTGGCCCCCGAGGACCCCGTTTCCTTCCTCCCACACGCCCCCCTCCAGTATCAACATCAAAATTGTATTAGGTTTTAGTGAAGAAAACAGAAACCAGTCTTACATTTCAAACAGAGTTGTGGAGGGCTGGAGTGCTAGCTTGGAGGTTACAGCGCTTGCCTGGCAAGTGCAAGGACGCGAGTTCAAAACCCAGCACCAGGTACACAATGAAGTGTCACAGCAATGAAAGCCACAAGAAAAACTAAATAGAAAATTCTCTTTCTCTCTCTCTCACTGTCCCTCTTTCTCCTTAAACACACACACACACATAGAATTGTGGGAGAGCAGACTATGTCACCCTGAAATATGAAGGACAGCTTGCAGTCCCTGGGGACTCAAAGTCTTTTCCTTCTGTTTTGTCACTTCTCTAAAAATTCGCTGGAATTCACAGCCACTTCTTGAGAGCTCCTCATTCCGGGAATGTATGCCTCGGAAGTGTGAAACATGTACATTAATGAACTTTTCCGTTTTTCTCCTGTTAATCTGTCTTTTGTTACCGTTGTTCCAGCTTGGAGCCTGTGGGGGGTATTCTGTGCCTACGGAAAGCAGACAGGGAATCAAGTGTTTACAAAATCCTTCAAGGGTCAAGTGGAGCAGAGGTCAAGGAACACTGCGGCTGGCTTTTGGGAAATGATATGCAGAAATTACCGGAAGCTTCCAAGGACCGTCTGACGCACCAGAGCAGGCACTGTGGGAGCCTAGAAGAGAAGTCATTTGCCCGGGTGTCTGCCAGCTGCCGAAGTTTTCCTTTTCTTGCTTCTTCTTAATTTCACACTGGCAGAATCTACACTGGAACCCTGAGCTCAGGGGGCTGGAGCGGTGGCTCAGTGGTTAGGATGCTTGCCTGGCATTGCAAAGACCCAGCTTCAAACCCCAGCACCATGTACACAGCTAAGTGTCAGAGCAACAAGCCACATGAAAAACGAAATAACATTGATTCTCTCTCTCTCTCTCTCTCTCCCTTTCTTAAAAAAAAGTGCTCAGGAGGGGGCAAAGAGTGAGGATCTGAAAACAGTCTATATCACTGGAGTAAAATCACAGAATGCATGGCACAGTAGGTCTCATTATCACCATAGCTGTGCTGAACTAGCAAATACCGAACTACTGCTCCCAGGGGAGACAGCTCGGACGCCTGGGAGCCTCTGGCCACATTTTCCCGCACGAATCAGGATGTAACTGTTTAATGTGCTTCTGTCTGCAGACACTTCACTGAGGTTCATTGCTGATTCCTTAGCACAGAACTCAAGGCCCTCAGCACTGTGACTGGGGCCTGAACAAACCCCACCTAGCACACCTGCCTTCCCAGCAAGGTCCCCGCAGCCTCGTGCGCTAAGGACCACTAGACGCCTCTCCAGCGAATGCTGGAGGACCATTTTAATTATGAGCAAAAGACACGTAAGTGGGAAAACACCATACCAAACCAGCCACGGAAAGGACCCTCATTTACAGCCTGAGAGCAAAACAGAAAGGCAGAGCTTTGTCTCGCGGCCCTCAGCGGGCAGCACGGCTTCAAGCACGGAAACTTCCCAGTGCCGTACAATTTTGTGTACAAACACGAACGCGCCTTGAGTATGGGCTGACTTCGAGGCCACAAATCAGTTTCATTAGGTGAATTTGCAAGCACAGAATCCATAGGCAATGAGGATCAACTCTACATGCGATAAGAAGAAAGGAAATAAAGAGCTAAAATGGAAAGCAAAGACACTTTTATTTTTTTCATGGTTCTTTTTAGATGTACATGACAACAGAATATTCAGGAACATACTTATAAAAGCATACAACTAACTTGTACTAATTCCGCCCCCACATCACCCTTCCCCTGCCTTGGCCCCTGATCTTTTTGGGATAAACAGTGGCATGGCTGTCAGAGTGTGGAATGAATTCAGTCCCCAGTAATTCCCCTGCCCCACATTATCTTCCCCTCTACTCTACTGATCTTTCTCTTATGTACTAATAGATTTTTTTTAACTGTGTTTTGTTGATGTACATGTTGGTGAGATTCATTCTGGTATGAATCCTTGAAAATGTCTGGGATAGAGCGAACTTGAAGAAGCAAGAAGACGGATGGAAGGAGGCACTGGGGGCAGGTCTGGGTGCGCACCACTGAGATGTCCCACCATGAGACCCAGGCACTCACTCCCTTAGCTGCTCACAGTGGTGACCACAACAGCTCTTAGCTGAGTTGTTCTCAGAAATCTCCCTCAGCTGGAGAAAGCCACCTCGAGTCTCCCAAGCTCAACATCTCCTCTTCTGGGTAGTTCGCATCTGCTGACTGATGAACGGGTCTCCCTCGCCTCTATCTGGGACACTGTGAAGTTCCATCCCAGCTGCAGAACTTCCCTGGGATCCACTGCCTCTGTTCAGCCTCACTGCCCCTCGCCCATGGGTGGTAATCCCAAGGACTCTCTCCCCAGGTAAACTTATTCCCTGAATCTCCCAGAGTCTGCTTCCCAGGGAACCCCACCTGCAACAAAGGGTAAGTGTGTCAATCACACCTAAAATAAAGTGTGCACTTAGTGGGATTTCTGATCAAGACACCAGTGCAATAATTTTATTAAGTAAAAATAGCTAAGATACGGGATGGAGGAGGCAGGATTAAAAACAAGAATGTTGAACTTGAAACACAAGAAATTAAATTTTATGATAAAGTTGAAATTATTTAAACAGTGTCCTAATGTGCAAAATAGCATAATGACAGTCAAGGAGGGACTGGAGTGGTGGCTCAACGGTTGTAGCATTTGCCTGGCATGTGCAAGGACACAGGTTCAAACCCCAGCACCACGTACACAACGAGGTGGTGGAGCAACAAAAGTCACATGCAAAACTAAATAAAATCAATTCTCTCTTCTCTCTCGCTGTCCCTCTCTCTCTTTAAAGAAAAAAAAAGTCAATGGAGCAGAAAACACCGTGCACGCCACGAGCAATCTCCGGATGGCATTGTCTTTCCGTGGTGCTCCATTTCCTAGACTTTGTGAACCCTGCTTCTCCCCTCGGGATACCAACTCTGGATGCATGTGGATCCCCGTGGTAATATTAGCATTCTCCAAAGCCCCTAATAATGTGGTCAGGACATCTCTTTTTCCTCCTCATATTAAATCTCTTTTTTCTTTTAAGGTCCAGGCCATTTTATTAATCTCTGTCTACCTTCTTGCTAATATTCGTGAGCACATGCATTTCATTCATTGAGCGATTTAACGCTCAGTCGTCTTTCTCTCCACCTTTGCATCTGCTACCAGCTTAAGTAAATTCAATACCCACAGGACAGCACACCCAACATCCTAACCTCCGAGTCCCCAACTTCAGTGTCGATAAGCTCCTACTGTGCCCACCTCCGTAATCCATCCCCATGGCCACCATACCTCTGTCCTCATGAGGAGCAGTCCTGCCTCTGAAGCCTCCAGCTCCAACACTTCCCCACCAGGCCAGCCTCCTCACTTCCTGCTCCCCATGGTCTCTCTTCCAAGTCTACTGTCCTATCTCACAGAAGATCCCAAAAGAGTCGCTTGAAACCCCAGTTTAATTGCTGTCTCCCAAACCCATCTAAAATGTCTTCCTTTCCGTTTGAACTTGAGCCCATATAGGTTAGAAAGCCTGTCGCCCTTGCTTCAGTCTGGGACAACTGTGACCCTCCATTCCAGCTCCAGCGCTGCCCTTGACACCCGAGTTCACTCTCAACTCCTTGCAGTCCAGCCTGCGCGACCCCCTGGAGCAGGCCTACGTGCATTTTCATCAAGCTATTCCCTGGGAAGGAGCTTCCTTGGCAAACCTCATCTTGAAGCCCAAAAGCACTGCTCTGGCACACAGACCCACCAGGCCCCAGCCCCTCCGTTCCCTCTGGTCACCCCCTCCTCACACCTCACCTTCCAATGAGTCTCCCTCCCTTGCCCTGGTGTGCACACTCCTACAAGGTTTCCTCACTTCCACCTCATTCCCCAGGGGGCCCTGGTGACTCCAACCTGAAGATGCCCCTTGTCCCTCGTACCTGGAGTCCACTACCAGGGAGCATGTTCAGGGAGATGAGAATGGGATCTCCATCATGACGTCACTGCTCTGTCACCCAGCATGTGGCACAAAGCAGACCCTGGGCAAAGCTGGCCTGGCCAAATGAGACAAATTCTGCAAGAGGAAAGCGCTGGACTTGAACTCCCAACACGTGGACCCCAGTCCCAGCTCCATTACTTACTCATTAACTGACTGGGCAAATTTTTTGACCTTTCTGATATACATTTACTTATGCCTGAGGGGAGACATGGTGATAAATACGAGTGGGTTTAAGGAGTAAAGAGGAGGAAGTGCATTGGACAGCAAAATCTTGTTCCCATCTTCCTCCTCATCTCTGTCCTCTCCCCTCCCCATCCCTTGCTTTTTGATCCTTCTTGTTTTTTCCTACTCATGATTTTGGGAACAGCAACAGGAAGAAATAAAACTAACTTAACTTGGACACAACCATCACCAGCTTCAAAGTGCTCCGACTCTCAGTCCATGACTCAGCCACCCTCCTGTTACTCCACCTTAATAAATAGTTGGCCTTTTAGCTCATCTGACAAGGAAAGGTTGCTGGAAACAAACACAATATACTCATCAGGGTGTGTCCAGGCTTCCTAATGGGGAGTCATGAATAATCCAAGTGCTTTACATAATGATCCTTCAGGGAAAGAAGCTGTGGAATTTTGATGGCAAAACCCAACACCATTCTCAACAGTACACTAAACACTGACATGGTCATTGGACACCAGATGTTACATAACATTATTTAATTTATACGACTGGAATGCAGGGAGTTCCACATTGTTATGATGATTCAGAAAATTAAAAAAGCTGGAAACAAATCACCAATTTATAAATTGCATTTAGATCTAAGCCTATGCCAGGTTTCCTTGGTTCCCATTTTGTACAAGAATGTGATTTTATAGCATAGCCCTGTGGATTACATCCTTAGAGACATGGAAGGCTTAATGTAGAAGAAAGAGAGGGCAGAAGTGAACTAGAATAGTAGAGACAGGAGAAATTTAAGGAAACAAGAAAATTCTTATTCTCCCAGTGAACTACCCCCTATGTTCTACAGTAGGCATAAAAATAACAGCAATAATTGAGGTGATTCTATAATGAGCAAAATCCAGTTTCCATCTAACATGTTACACAATGCGGTCAGAGAGCTTAAGTAATATATCCAAAGTCACACAGGTGGGCAGCAGTCACATCAAGGTTCCCAACCAGGTCTAACCGCGAAGCCCAAGTCATTTCTAGACTTTCTGCAGTGAAATGCACAGAACATGCATGAAATGAAGCCCCAGCGCTTACCTGACCTTATTGATCAACATCCAGCAGAGAGCGATTGTAGAATATTGAAACCCATTAGGAGATTTCGGTTTCCGGTCCGGCACGTCAAGAGCTTGGAAGTCTCCATGTGCTCTAACACGTAGAAAGTTGAACAAACCAGAAATCAGCCACTCCTCTTGGATTCAGAAACAGACTCTTGACTTACCCAGACAGAAACCTCTGTAAGAACGAGGGCCCGGATAGGGAAACCTGAGGTATAAGGGAGGACTTCCAGAGGCTCAGTGTGGGGGAAAAAAAACAAAACTGAGAGTTAGAAACTGCAGAGGAGACCTCTCTTAGAGGGGTGCACCCACTGTAGTGGATTCTATCTGCAGGAGCTATATCAGGATATCATAGCAATAGAAAATAATCCGTTCATGCTTCCCAGGGGAAGGGAGGAGATAAGGAACTATCCTGAAATAGTCACCCCTCAATATCAGGGGTGGGAGCAGGTTCCAGATTCCCCCAGCAAATACCAAAATCCATTAATGATCAAGCTGTATAAACAGCTGTTACATTGTATTGTTCGGGGAATAATGACAAGCAGAAAGTCTGCGTCAGTTTAGTATAGACCATTTTCTTCTGAGTATGTGAGTCCACGCCCACGGAACCCTACAGGGACAGCGGTGAAACCTGAAGAAGGCATAGACAGTGTTAATGTGTCAGTATTTGTTTCCTATTTTTAATGGTTACATTGTTGACTATCTAGGGAAATGTCTTTGTTTGTAGGAAATGTCCACTTAAGTATAATATTAGTAAGCTAGGGCTGCTGTAACAAAGTATCACAGACTGGTTGACTTGATTAACAGAAATGTATTTGCTCCCAGCTCTGAAGGCTACAAGTCCAAGTTCAAGGTGTCATGCGGCAGGGGATGGGAGGCCTCTTTCCTTGACATACAGATGGCTGCCTTCTCCCTGAGTCTTCATTATATGGCATCTTTCTCGGGTATCTGTCTGTGTCCTGACCTCTCCTATCTATGTGGCCACCAGTCCTATTGGACAAGGGTCTACCCGAACGGTCTTACTTCAACTTCGCTCTTTAATGAAACGACCCAGTCAACAAACACAGTCACTCAGGTACTGAGGGTCAGCACTTCAACATATGAATTTGGGAGGACACAGTTCAGCACATAGCAAGTATCAAGAGGATGATGGGGCATTCTGTCAGCAATTTATTCTCAAGTGGTTCAGGAAAATAAGTTATTTGTACAACACTTGCAACTTTTCTGTAATCTCATTTTTGTTTAAAACTAAAAAGGAAAAAAAGAAAGAAATGGACTTGAAGGCTGTTCGTATATTCTATGAAACACTCTGGCACAAAATGAAAACATGAGAGTAATCAATGTTTTATAAAGAAAATGGACTCGCGCTGATTACTGTTTAAGTGCACTTCAGTGCCGTCTTCACGCCCTCGGGATACTGGGTATGTGACACACAGTGTAATAGACGCACTCTAATACCACACAGCCCCATGGCCATGAACTTGTGTATTTCAGCCTCTGCTGGATTTCCCTTGCACAGTTAAGCTCAGGCATTTTTTAGGATAAATGTGTTTATTTCTAAAGTGGCTTCTTCCATCGTTTTATAATTCCTTCAGCAGGCTACCAGCGTGTGTGCCTCCCACAGAACCACAAAGTGGATTAACTAACAAAAGAAGGAAGGTAGATGTAACAGAGGGTTTCATCGCTGACTTTTGCCAAATTATGTTACCATGCCCTACTGCGTATGTACTATGGTGTTAGATCAAGAAAAAGCATGTGGAATTAAGGGAAAGAGGAGAAAGGATAAAAGTCAGAGAGTGTCACATGAAAAAGGGGACAAAGGAAATAAAACTAGCTGAGGGATATCGAGACTGGAGGCAGAACCATCAATGCCCCATGGGGCTAGCAAGGTGGCTCAGTGATAGAGCGCTTGCCTGGCATGCACAAGGACCTGGGTTCTAATCCCAGTGCCACATACACACCAAGTGTCAGAAAAAAAAACCAGATTAAAAAAACAAAGTTAATTCTCTCTCTAAAAAAAAGAAAAGAAAAGAAAAGGAGAAAGAGAAGGGAGAGGAGGAGGAGGAGAGGAGGAGAAAGAGGAAGAAGAAGACGAAAAACACCTTCCAGTCCTGCAGGCCCAACACTCACTGAGACATGCTCTCTTTGAGGCTCACCTGGCCACTGTGACTTCATGGGCTCCAGAGATGCACCCCCAAAACATGTTCCTTATAGACCCTTGCTCGAGGTATGAATTCCACAGTGAGAGAGGTAAGCAAATCACTGAGTTGCTTGTTCTATTTGTTAGTCCGTGCGGAAGTTGTTTGTGTGTTTGCAGCGCTGGGGATGGAACCCAGGACCTCACACGCACTAGGCAAGTGTTCCTCTGCTCAGCTGCACCCCTAGCCCCAATGATTGTGGGTTTAGTTCCTTTTACGATGTAAATGTACACAGGAAAAGTAGTGAGATAAGACTGTCAGGTCACCCTGGTATGAATCGGTCCATGAGAACAATATCACAATATCTGCAGGGAAGTGGAAGGTGGGAAATGACATTTAATTAAGAGCCAAGACTAGGGGCTGGAGCAGTGGCTCAGTGGTTATGGTTACAGTGCTTGCTGGCATGCTCAAGGACATTGGTTCAAACACCAGCACCACCACGTACACAAGGAAGTGTCAGAGCAACAGAAGCCACATGAAAAACTAAATGAAATCGATTCTCTCTTTCTAAAAGAAAAAAGCCAAAACTAGGTCAAGCATCTTCTCTTTCCTGTTCTCTATGTCTCAGTGACGACCCCTTCTCTCCTCCAACACTTACCAACACCCCAGTGAAGGAAGCTGCCTGGATGACATTTCACCATGACCCCCTGCATTCTCCAGGTCTTAATTTATTCTCTCTGCCATCTGGATGACCCACTCCATTAAGATTTTACCTGTTCCTTAAGATTTCAAAGAATGTCACTTATTCCATGAAGCCTTCCCCCTGCTCCCCAATATTTTTTGCCTGAAGCTCCTTGGTCTGGCATCTCTTCACGTACTTCTCAATCCAATTATCAGATTGTAAGTTACCCTAGGATGCAGATGAGGTCTTAGTCCTCTTCCCATACCCAGATCCTTCTCACGTGTGGAATACAAGTGTTTAATAAATGCTTGCTGAATTAAAAAGACTCAGAATTAGTAAGACTCTTGATTTTTCCCAGGCTTTTCCCACTACAGTGTAGGAAGGTGCTGGAAAAAAATGCATGGGAGCAAGCATCTTCACGCAAAGAAGCTCAAAAACATCAGTTACAAAGCATTTTCCCTTTACAAGGAAAGAACAGATCCAGAGCAGTAACTCCATCCTCACATGCCTAGTCAGTTAGCTTTTGAGCCATGGATGTGACTATTGTGAACTTGACAATCAGTTCCCTAGGTTGTGAGCTCTGAATTCCATTTCCTTTCCCCTTTGCTCAACATCAATGACATGCAGAACAATGCCAGGAAAGGACTCCAGAGGGGCACCGTGTTATCAGCGGCTGCAGGGAACCAACCTGGGAGCCTGAATAAGGCACCTGGCCAGACAAGCCAATGCATTTCAAAGGACTGAGTTTATCACTCTCATTTGTTAATTGAACCAGGCTTTGAAAGGTTTGATTCCATATGAAGGAAAAATTTCAAACCAATACAGTAGAATTTATAAGTCTAAGCCAATATTCTCCCAACTAAAGTCCACATATTTATTTCATTGACCTTAATGTTGCTCAAGACACAACCCCCTTGGGATTGCCTCTGATTTGAGGTTTCCTCCTCCTCCTCCTCCTCCTCCTCCTCCTCCTCCCCCTCTCTCTGTCTCTGGGGCGGAGACTCCCTCTCTGTCTCTGGGGCTGAGACTCCCTCTCTCTC